>JAIUZE010024117.1:0-11210 GCA_022085475.1 Heliosperma pusillum | reverse complement strand
CTTGTGTGAACAATGAGTCTTCTTTGCTTCATTACCCATTGTTTGATTTGTACCTCCTTGGGTGAATAATGAGTCTTCCTTGCTTCATTACCAATTGTTACATTGTAACTCCTTTTGTGAGCAATGAGTCGTCCTTGATTCATTACTCATTGTTGCATTGTAACTCCTTGTTTGAACAATGAGTCTTCCTTGCTTCATTACCAATTGTTACATTGTAACTCCTTGTGTGAACAATAAGTCTTTCTTGCTTCATTACCCATTGTTGCATTGTAACTCCTTGTGTGAACAATGAGTCTTCCTTGCTTCATTACCCATTGTTTGCATTGTAACTCCTTGTGTGAACAATGAGTCTTCTCTGCTTTATTACCCATTGTTTACATTGTAAGTCCTTGTGTGAGTCTTCCTTAATTACCCATTTTTGCATTGTAACTCCTTGTTTGAACAATGAGTCTTCCTTGCTTCATTACCCGTTGTTTGCATTGTAACTCCTTGTGTGAACAATGAGTCTTCCTTGCTTCATTACCCATTGTTACATTGTAACTTCTTGTGTGAACAATGAGTCTTCCTTGCTTCATTACCCATTGTTGGATTGTAACTCCTTGTGTGAACAATGAGTCTTCCTTGCTTCATTACCCATTGTTTGCATTGTAAGTGTGTGAACAATGAGTCTTCCTTGCTTTATTATCCATTGTTTACATTGTAAGTCCTTGTGTGAGTCTTCCTTCATTACCCATTTTTGCATTGTAACTCCTTGCTTGAACAATGAGTCTTCCTTGCTTGATTACACGTTCTTTACATTGTAACTTGCAGCAGGAGCTGGGGCACAGGGCAGGGCAGAATTCAACACTAGGGACAAGGGGCAGGCCAAGGGGGATCAAGGGGTGAGCATTGGTAACCAAGGGGAGGTCTACATGGGTATCCAAGGGTCAATCTGGGGGCAAGGGATGGGTAACAAAAGGGGAAGCTGCAAGCTGAGCAATGTTGGCCAGGACACGAGCCAGGACACGAGCCAAGACACGAGCCAAGCAAGCCAAAGACAAGCCCACCAACACCCCACCACAAAATCACAAAAACAGCCTACACCAGTCACTTGGGGAAGGCATAACTACCACCACACTCTGAACCACCAGCTACCACCAAGCCCAGCTAAAACCTTACCCACCTAGGTCCAAAAAAGTCCTAGGGAACCAGTTCCAAAACACAACACAACTACCCTAAAAATCCAAATCAAAACAGCCTACCCAAAGCATAAAGCATAAAGCAGTCTTTCCATTTCTAGCTAAAAACTGAAAGACTATCTCCAAAAGTCTTTCCTTGTCTTCCCTACTATTAGAACTACTGCAGAAGAAGGTCAAGGAGCATTGATGAGCCTCGTCCACAAGTTCCAAGCCAACACCAAGCAACAAGCACAACCTGGAGCATGTCATTGTCAAATGTCTGCATTTTGTCTGTTTTCTTTTGTATTGTCAGCCTGTATTTGTAGCCAGTATTTTGTTATCTTTCAGCAACTAATCGTGGCCCTTAGATGATCCTCTAGGGTTGTATTAGATCAAGCATTGAGGCCTATATAAGGACCCATGCTCTTTTGTACAAGGCAGTTGATTATTGAATGAAAAAACTGAGCATTGTTCTCATTTCTAAAATCTTTCCAACTTATGCATTGTCTTGGTTGAAAGTCAGGCCAGATAACTTCCTGTGCTAGGCTGTGGTTGTTGATCTAAGTCTGTGGCAAGTTAGATATCCCTGTGCTTAGACTGTGGGGTGTTTGCTTGTTGTTTAGTTTAAGACTACTTACCTGTGCTAGGCTGTGGTAAGGAGTCTTAACTAGTCTAGTTTGTTGTTTGATTCCCTGTGTTGAGCTGTGGGAGTTGAGTAACATCCATATCCTGTGCTAGTTAAGGGTCAAGAGTCCAAACACACACACACCCCTATAATATCACTGCAATTCTGGCATCAGAGCTTTGGTTGTGAGGCCATTGTTATCCTAACTACAACAAAAACACAAAAAATAACCCAATGAGTGAAGAGAGGCTTGCAGGTATTGAAGGCAAGGTGGATCAGCTAGCAGGCACTGTCAATGTAGTGCTGGCTGCCTTGAACACTGTCATGGAGAACATTGCTCCTCCACTGAGGGGAAGACCACCCCCTAGAGGCAGAGGCAGAGGTCGTGGCCACATGGGCATGGGAAGAGGACATCCCCTGCAGGAGGAAGAAGGGTCAGACTCAGGAGAAAGCAACAGAACTTATGAGGAGATTCCAGAGCACACTGACAAGCATCTCAAGGTAGAAATTCCTGAATTCTCTGGTAGTTTAAACCCTGATGATCTATTAGAATGGATTAGGGATGTTGAGAAGGTATTTGAATACAAAAGTTACTCTGATATTAAGTCTTTTAAAGTTGCTGTGCTAAGATTGAAAGGGTATGCATCCCTATGGTTTGACAACTTAAAGCACCAAAGGATTAAGGAGGGTAAGGAACCTCTTAGGTCTTGGTCAAAACTGAAAAAGAAAATGCTAAACAAATTTGTCACTAAAGACTACACCCAAGATCTGTTTATTAAACTATCCAAACTGAAACAAGAAGAGAGGTCTGTGGAGGCATACCTCAGGGACTTTGAGCAATTGACTCTCCAGTGTGAGGTCAATGAGAAACCTGAGCAAAGGATTGCCAGATTCTTGGAGGGTTTAGATAGGAGCATTGCTGCTAGAGTTAGGATGCAACCTTTGTGGTCCTATGATGATGTTGTCAACCTGGCTTTAAGGGTTGAAAAAATGGGGAAAACCAAACCAACTCTACCTAAGCCTGTTACTAGACCTGCATACAAACCTTACAGTGGTGTTAGGATGGGAGAGACCCCTAAAACAACCAGCCAGTCAACCACAGACAAAGGAAAGGGAGTTGTGAACTCTAAACCCAACCCCACCCCAACTGAGAACAAAATCAGATGTTTCCAATGCCAAGGTTATGGTCACTTTAGGAAGGACTGTCCTTCTAAGAGAACCATGACACTTATGGAGGTAGAAGAGTGGGAGAAGGAGGGATTAGTTGAGTATGAGGTTGATGACAGCATGGTGTTAGAGGTAGTGACAGCTGAGGAGGAACCAATGCAGGACTTGGTCATGGCTCATCCTGACACAGGCCATAACTTGGTCCTATGGAGGGTCATGCACTCTCAACATACTCCATTGGAGGATGACCAGAGGTCTTTGATATTCAGAAGCAGGTGCACCATTCAAGAGAGGGTATGCAACTTGATCATTGATGGGGGGAGTTGTACCAATGTGGCTTCCATCACCCTAGTGAACAAGCTAAGTCTGATTACTCAAGAGCATCCACACCCCTATAAACTGAGATGGCTTAACAAGGGGGCTGAGGTGAGGGTTGATAGGCAATGCCTGGTCCCATTCTCTATTGGGAAGGTATACCAAGATGAAGTATTGTGTGATGTAGTACCAATGGATGCCTGTCACCTACTACTAGGGAGGCCTTGGGAGTTTGATAGGAACACCACTCATCAGGGGAGGGATAACACCTACAGTTTCAGGCATGGGGGAAAGAAGGTAACTTTGACACCTCTACCACCCAACCAGAGGAATTATGGGAGTCCCAATGTGCCAGAGGAGGTCAATGGGGTGTTGTTTTTATCAGAGGCAGCTATGATCAAGGAGATGAAGCAAGAACAACCTGTGATCATCTTGCTATCTAAGGAAGTCACAGAAGGGGAAGGTTCCAAGTTGCCAGCAGAGGTTGAACCTTTGATCTTGAGATACAAGGAGGTCTTTCCAAGAGAGTTACCAGATGGACTACCACCCCTAAGAGGGATTGAGCACCACATTGATTTGGTCCCAGGTTCTGTGCTGCCAAATAGGCCAGCCTACAGAAGTGACCCAACTGCCACCAAGGAGTTGCAGAAGCAGATTGAGGAGCTTATGAGCAAAGGGTTTGTGAGGGAGTCCCTAAGCCCTTGTGCTGTACCTGCTCTACTAGTGCCTAAGAAGGATGGCACCTGGAGGATGTGCACTGACAGCAGGGCAATCAACAACATTACAGTCAAGTATAGGTTCCCCATTCCAAGGCTAGATGACATGCTTGATGAGCTAAGTGGAGCTCAGGTCTTTTCTAAGATTGATCTAAGGCAGGGTTACCATCAGGTGAGGCTCAGAGAGGGGGATGAATGGAAGACTGCATTCAAGACAAAACATGGTCTGTATGAATGGCTTGTCATGCCATTTGGACTATCCAATGCACCAAGCACCTTCATGAGACTTATGACAGAAGTGTTGAGGCCTTGTTTGGGCAGGTTTGCTGTGGTTTACTTTGATGACATCCTAGTGTATAGTAGCAGCAGAGGGGAACATCTCAGGCACCTTGAAACAATCTTTGGGATCTTAAAGGAGCAGAAGCTGTATGGGAAGCTAGAGAAGTGTACCTTCATGGTTGAGGAGGTTGCATTTCTAGGGTACATTGTGTCAGGAAGAGGAATCTCAGTTGATCAGGAGAAAGTTGCAGCCATACAAACATGGCCTACACCTAAAACCATCACTGAGGTAAGGGGGTTCCATGGGTTGGCTTCATTCTATAGGAGGTTCATCAAGAACTTCAGTTCAGTTGTAGCACCCATCACTGAGTGCTTGAAGAAAGGGGAGTTCCAGTGGACTGAGGAGGCCCAACAATCCTTTGAGAGGATCAAGAGGTTGATGTGTGAGACTCCAATCCTTAAACTACCTGACTTTGATCAGCTGTTTGAGGTGGAATGTGATGCTAGTGGGGTTGGCATTGGGGCAGTGTTGATACAAGGGCAAAAGCCAGTTGCTTATTTCAGTGAGAAACTGAATGGTGCCAAGCTCAAGTACTCCACTTATGATAAGGAATTCTATGCCATCATCAGAGCAGTCATGCATTGGGGGCACTACTTGAAGCCAAAGCCTTTTGTTCTGCACTCAGATCATGAGGCATTGAAGTATATCAGTGGCCAACACAAGCTGAATCACAGGCATGCCAAGTGGGTAGAGTTTCTACAATCCTTTACATTCTCTAGTAAGTATAAGGAGGGGAAACAGAATGTTGTGGCAGATGCACTGTCAAGGAGGCATTCTTTGTTAGCAGTCATGGAGCAAAGGGTGTTGGGGTTTGAATTTCTGAAAGAATTGTACAAGGAGGACCCTGACTTTGCTGAGGAATGGATCACACAAACTGGAGGAGGAAGGACTCAAGGGGGGAAGTACATGCTGCAGGAGGGGTTCTTGTTCCAAGGAAACAAGCTATGCATTCCAAGGGGTTCTTACAGGGACCTACTCATCAGGGAAGTACACTCAGGAGGACTAGGGGGACACTTTGGGGTTCAAAAGACACTTGAAATACTGCAGGATCAATTCTACTGGCCCAGGATGATAGGGGATGTTCAGGTTGTCCTCAGGAGGTGCTCCACATGTCAACAAGCCAAGAGTTCTTTCCAGACTGGACCTTACACTCCACTACCAGTGCCAAACAAACCTTGGGAGGATGTGAGCATGGACTTTATTGTTGCACTACCTAGAACACAAAGAGGTAAGGATTCTGTAATGGTTGTTGTTGACAGGTTTAGCAAGATGGCTCACTTTGTGGCTTGCAAGAAGACTGAGGATGCTGCAAGTGTTGCTGAGCTATACTTGAAGGAGATTGTGAGGCTACATGGGGTTCCTAAGTCAATAGTCTCAGACAGGGATGTTAAGTTCATGAGTTACTTCTGGAAAACACTATGGAGGCTCTTGAAGACCAGGCTTTTGTTCAGCACTTCTCACCACCCTCAGACTGATGGCCAAACTGAGGTCACAAACAAGACTCTAGGGAGGATCTTGAGGTGTCTGGTAAGCAAGTCCTTGAAGGATTGGGACTTGAAGCTAGCTCATGCTGAGTTTGCTTTCAACAGAGCACCCTCATCTGCAACAGGTCACAGCCCATTTGAGGTTGTCTATGGGATTAATCCACTTATGCCACTGGAATTAGCTAACAGACCAAGGGAGGAGGTGAACTTTGATGCAAAGAGGAGGGTTGAGCAGATGGTGAAGCTTCATGAGTCAGTCAGAAAGCAAATAGAAAGGGCAAATGAGAGGTACAAGAAACAGTCCAAGGTTCCTAGGTCCAAGAAGGAGTTTGTGCCAGGGGATTTAGTGTGGCTCCACTTGAGGAAGGAGAGGTTCCCAGCTAGGAGGAAGAACAAGCTCATGCCTAGAGCTGATGGTCCATTTGAAATCATAGAAAGTGTTGGTCCTAATGCATACAAGGTTGATCTACCAGGAGACTATGGGGTTCATGGCACTTTCAATGTAGGGGATCTCAGTACATACTATGGGGATTCTGGAGATGAGGAGGCTACAGGCTTGAGGACAAGCCCAATTCAACCAGGGGAGGATGCAGCAGGAGCTGGGGCACAGGGCAGGGCAGAATTCAACACTAGGGACAAGGGGCAGGCCAAGGGGGATCAAGGGGTGAGCATTGGTAACCAAGGGGAGGTCTACATGGGTATCCAAGGGTCAATCTGGGGGCAAGGGATGGGTAACAAAAGAGGAAGCTGCAAGCTGAGCAATGTTGGCCAGGACACGAGCCAGGACACGAGCCAAGACACGAGCCAAGCAAGCCAAAGACAAGCCCACAAACACCCCACCACAAAATCACAAAAACAGCCTACACCAGTCACTTGGGGAAGGCATAACTACCACCACACTCTGAACCACCAGCTACCACCAAGCCCAGCTAAAACCTTACCCACCTAGGTCCAAAAAAGTTCCAAAACACAACACAACTACCCTAAAAATCCAAATCAAAACAGCCTACCTAAAGCATAAAGCATAAAGCAGTCTTTCCATTTATAGCTAAAAACTGAAAGACTATCTCCAAAAGTCTTTCCTTGTCTTCCCTACTATTAGAACTACTGCAGAAGAAGGTCAAGGAGCATTGATGAGCCTCGTCCACACGTTCCAAGCCAACACCAAGCAACAAGCACAACCTGGAGCATGTCATTGTCAAATGTCTGCATTTTGTCTGTTTTCTTTTGTATTGTCAGCCTGTATTTGTAGCCAGTATTTTGTTATCTTTCAGCAACTAATCGTGGCCCTTAGATGATCCTCTAGGGTTGTATTAGATCAAGCATTGAGGCCTATATAAGGACCCATGCTCTTTTGTACAAGGCAGTTGATTATTGAATGAAAAAACTGAGCATTGTTCTCATTTCTAAAAATCTTTCCAACTTATGCATTGTCTTGGTTGAAAGTCAGGCCAGATAACTTCCTGTGCTAGGCTGTGGTTGTTGATCTAAGTCTGTGGCAAGTTAGATATCCCTGTGCATAGACTGTGGGGTGTTTGCTTGTTGTTTAGTTCAAGTCTACTTACCTGTGCTAGGCTGTGGTAAGGAGTCTTAAATAGTCTAGTTGTTGTTGATTCCCTGGTGTTGCGGTGTCGGGATTGGTAACATTCCATATCCTGTGCTATTAATCGGGTCATTCAAAGAGTCAACACACACACACCCCCTTATAATATAACTGCATAACTCACTTGTGTGAACAATTGAGTATTCCTTGCTTCATACCCCTGGTTTGCATTGTAACTCCTTGTGTGCAACAAATGAGTCTTCCTTGCTGAGTTACCCATTGTTTGCATTGTAACCTGTTTTTACCTTGTGTGAACAATGAGTCTTCTTTGCTTCATTTACCCACTGTTTCGCTGCAATGCAATCCTTGGGGTGAACAATGAGTTCGTCCTTGCCGTCATTACCCATTGTACATTGTAACCCTGGATGTGAGAAATGAGTCCTTCCTTGCTTCATACCTATTGGGACATTGGAACTCATTGTGTGAACAATGAGTCTTCCTTGCTTCATTACCCATTGTTGCATTGTAACTCCTTGTGTGAACAATAAGTCTTCCTTGCTTCATTAACCATTGTTTGCATTGTAACTCCTTGTGTGAACAATGAGTCTTCCTTGCTTTATTACCCATTGTTTACATTGTCAGTCCTTGTATGAGTCTTCCTTCATTAACCATTTTTGCATTGTAACTCCATGTTTGAACAATGACTCTTCCTTGCTTCATTACCCGTTGTTTGCATTGTAATTCGTTGTGTGAACAATGAGTCTTCCTTGCTTCGTTACCCATTGTTTGCATTGTAACTCCTTGTGTGAACAATGAGTCTTATTTTCGTTACCCATTGTTTGCATTGTAACTCCTTGTGTGAACAATGAGTCTTCTTTGCTTCATTACCCATTGTTTGCATTGTAACTCCTTGTGTGAATAATGAGTCTTCCTTGCTTCATTACCCATTGTTACATTAAAATTTCTTGTGTGAGCAATGAGTCTTCCTTGATTCATTACCCATTGTTGCTTTGTAACTCCTTGTGTAAACAATGAGTCTTCCTTGCTTCGTTACCCATTGTTTGCATTGTAACTCCTTGTGTGAACTATGAGTCTTATTTGCTTCATTACCCATTGTTTGCATTGTAACTCCTTGTGTAAACAATGAGTCTTCCTTGCTTCATTACCCGTTGTTTGCATTGTAACTCCTTGTTTGAACAATGAGTCTTCCTTGCTTCGTTACCCATTGATACATGTAACTCCTTGTGTGAACAATGAGTCTTCTTTGCTTCATTACCCATTGTTTGCATTGTAACTCCTTGGGTGAACAATGAGTCTTCCTTGCTTCATTACCCATTGTTACATTGTAACTCCTTGTGTAAACAATGAGTCTTCCTTGCTTCATTACCCATTGTTACATTGTAACTCGTTGTGTGAACAATGAGTCTTCCTAGCTTCATTACTTAATGTTTGCATTGTAACTCCTTGTGTGAACAATGAGTCTTCCTTGCTTCATTACCCATTGATACATGTAACTCCTTGTGTGAACAATGAGTCTTCTTTGCTTCATTACCCATTGTTTGTATTGCAACTTCTTGGGTGAACAATGAGTCTTCCTTGCTTTATTACCCATTGTTACATTGTAACTCCTTGTGTGAGGAATGAGTCTTCCTTGCTTCATTACCTATTGTTACATTGTAACTCCTTGTGTGAACAATGAGTCTTCCCTGCTTCATTACCCATTGTTGCATTGTAACTCCTTTTGTGAACAATAAGTCTTACTTGCTTCATTAGCCATTGTTTGCATTGTAACTCCTTGTGTGAACAATGAGTCTTCCTTGCTTTATTACCCATTGTTTACATTGTAAGTCCTTGTATGAGTCTTCCTTCATTAACCATTTTTGCATTGTAACACCCTGTGTGAACAATGAGTCTTCCTTGCTTCATTACCCGTTGTTTACATTGTAAGATGGCACACTTTGTTGCTTGCAAGAAAACTGAAGATGCCATGGGAGTTGCAGACTTGTATTTCAAGGAAATTGTGAAGCTCCATGGAGTACCAAGAACCATAGTATCTGACAGAGATACTAAGTTCATGAGTCACTTCTGGAGGACACTTTGGAAGCTTCTAAAGACAAGGCTCCTGTTCAGCACCTCTCATCATCCCCACACTGATGGGCAGACAGAGGTAACAAACAAGACTCTGGGCAGGATTCTCAGGTGTATCATTTCAAGGTCTTTAAAGGATTGGGATTTGAAGCTGGCACAGGCAGAATTTGCTTTCAACAGAGCCCCCTCCACCAGTACAGGTAAAAGTCCATTTGAAGTTGTTTATGGCACTAACCCCTTGATGCCAACAGAACTTGTACCAATGGCAAGGAAGGTGGTGCCCTATGATGCAAGGAACAGGGTAGAACAGATGTTGCAGATCCATGCTAAGGTGAAACAGCAAATTGAGAAGACTAATGAGATGTATAAAGCCAGAGCAAAGGGTCCAAAGAAGTCCAAAGAGTTCAAGGCAGGAGATCTAGTGTGGTTGCACCTAAGGAAGGAGAGGTTTCCTGACAAAAGAAAGAACAAGCTAAGTCCAAGAGCTTTGTCATCTATGCTTGTGTGCTAAGATACAAAGTATGAACTTTGTTCAGAACAATCCTTCAGCAAAAGCTAAGTGTTGTAGCATTTCTTAGTGAAACTTGCGTGTGAACTAAGACTGCTGTGTTTAGAATTCATTACTTGTGTGTCTTGAGTCCTAACACAACCTTTGTCATCTATGCTTGTGTGCTAAGATACAAAGTACTATCTGAATTGCCTGGCCTAGTGCAGGTTGTTGAGTCATTCCTGAGTGAGTTAGCTTGTATGTGAGAAGAGTGCTAGCCTGAATCTAGTTGACATTGATATCACTCTTTTCCTGAGAGGTTTCAGTTCACTTCCTTGCTTCGTACCCATTGTTTGCATTGTAACTCCTTGTGTGAACAATGAGTCTTATTTGCTTCATTACCCATTGTTTGCATTGTAACTCCTTGGGTGAACAATGAGTCTTCCTTTCTTCATTACCCATTGTTACATTGTAACTCCTTGGGTTTGCAATGAGTCGTCCTTGATTCATTACCCATTGTTGCATTGTAACTCCTTGTGTGAACAATGAGTCTTCCTTGCTTCATTACCCATTGTTACATTGTAACTTCTTGTGTGAACAATGAGGCTTCCTTGCTTCATTACCCATTGTGGGATTGTAACTCCGTGGTGTGACAATGAGTCTTCCTTTGCTTCATACCACCCATTGTTTGCATTGTTAACTCCTGTGTGATAATGGTCCTTCCTTTCTTTAATTATACATTGTTTACAGTGTATCCTTGTGTGAGGCCTCCTTCATTTACCACCATTTTTTGCATTGGTAACCTTTGCCTTAACCATGATCTTCCTTGCGTATTACAGTTCTTTTGCATTGTAACTCCTTGTGTGAACCATGAGTCTTCTTTGCTTTATTACCCATTGTTTGCATTGTAACTCCTTGTGTGAACAATGAGTCTTCCTTGCTTCATTACCCATTGTTACATTGTAACTCCTTGTGTGAACAATGAGTCTTCATTGCTTCATTACCCATTGTTACATTGTAACTCCTTGTGTAAACAATGAGTCTTCTTTGCTTCATTACCCATTGTTACATTGTAACTCGTTGTGTGAACAATGAGTCTTCCTAGCTTCATTACCCAATGTTTGCATTGTAACTCCTTGTGTGAACAATTAGTCTTCCTTGTTTCATTACCCATTGATACATGTAACTCCTTGTGTGAACAATGAGTCTTCTTTGCTTCATTACCCATTGTTTGCATTGGAACTCCTTGGGTGAACAATGAGTCTTCCTTGCTTCATTACCCATTGTT
>JAIUZE010024116.1:0-19034 GCA_022085475.1 Heliosperma pusillum | reverse complement strand
TGCATAAGGAACCCGACTCATGCGCTCGACCTCTTCCGATGTCTTTGGTGCCTGAGCTTTACTCAACTGCATCCCAGAAATCATTGGAAGGTTCCCCTTCTTGGGGTTGGTCATGCTGAACCTCTCAAGAATCTTATCTATATAAGACTCCTGACTGAGGGATAACATCCGTCGTGATCTATCTCTTTAGATACGGATCCCCAAAATTCTTTGTGCTTCACCCAGATCTTTCATCTGGAAATGGTTCTTTAACCAAACTTTTACCGAAGTTAAGAGAGGTATGTCATTCCCAATCAAGAGTATGTCATCGACATACAATATTAGGAAGACAATCTTGCGCCCACTCGACTTGATATATAAGCATGGTTCCTCGACCGATCGAGTAAATCCATTCTCTTTTATCACCTGGTCGAAACGATGATTCCAACTCCGAGAAGCTTGCTTAAGTCCATAAATGGAACGCTTAAGCTTGCATACCTTCTTAGGATTTTTAGGATAAATGAAACCTTCGGGTTGTACCATGTACAACTCCTCCTCCAAATAACCGTTTAAGAAGGCAGTTTTCACATCCATCTGCCAAATTTCATAGTCATGAAAAACGGCAATCGCTAAGAAGTTGTGGCTGAATTGGCCATAACTTTAGAACTCAACTTTCTTCTTTTGGCTTTTAGAAGTTGATTCTCTTTTGCAATGTCAAGGATTTGTTCCTTAAGCTCATTTATTTCGAGACTTTGGTCATGAAATTGTTCAAGGGTTTGTTCAAAGTAATCTATCATAGCATTTCTAGGCAATTACTTAACTTGCTTTTTAAGACGAATAAAGCTTACCTCGTCTGATTCACTTTCCGAGTCAGATTCCCCAATCAAACAGAACTCCTGATCTTGAGCAGCTGGACTCATCACCACTGTCGGTAATTAGGTCAAGACTAATGTTGCTTAAACATAGATTAGCAACTTCCTCATCATCTGAATCTTCGTCATCTTCTGTGTCGAACTCTCCCCAACAAGATGCTAGCATTACTTGCTTGGATTCCTTTTTAGTCTTTTCCCTTTTTGCTTTATCCTTGATCGTCTTCCATGAGGGACAATCCTTGATCATATGATCTATCTCCCCACACTTGAAGCAGACTCTATTTGTGAAAGAAGGTTTTGAGTCATTGGTCTTTTTGTTAAAGGGTTTGTTGTTGTTGAATTTGGGTTGTTTGCCTTTAAACAAATTCTTTTTAAAACACCTCACAAATGAGACAGTCTCATCTTCTATATCGTCTTCACCGTCACTAGCTTTCAAAGCTATACTTTTACCTTTGCTAGATTCCTCATCAGGCTTGTCGAGTAGATGTTCGTGAGCCATGAGAGAACATATTAGCTCTTCATAGGTTAGAAGAGTGAGATCTCTTGCTTCTTCAATCGCAGTCACCTTGGATGTCAATCTCTTAGAGAGACTCCTAAGTACTTTCCTTACGATATCCTCATAATCAAATTTTCTCCCAAGATTTCGGGGTTCATTCGTTATGCTTGAAAAACGTGCCGACATACTGTTTATTGATTCATTATTCTCCATTGAGAAGAGTTCGTATTTTTGAATGACTACGTCAATCCTATGCTTTTTTACAAGGATATTACCTTCGTATGCAAGTTCAAGACCATCCCATATTTTCTTGGTCGTACTACAAGATGAGAAACGATCAAACTCAGTGCTTATCATGCCGTTTTGTAACAGCGTCATTGCTTTCGAGTTTTTCTCTGCCTTACGGTGGTCAGCCTTAATATAGTCATTTTCGTCTTTCTCATAGGTTGTGTCATTTTTAGATGCAACCAATATTTTGTTAGGACCGTTTTGATGATCTTCCGACATTCCCAATCATGTCCCTTAATATAGTGTGTCTTCATGTTCTTCCAAAGACCATAGTTCTTCCCTTCAAAGATTGGAGCTTTTAGGTGTTTGGATTCCTTTTCACACGAGATAAAAAAATTTAAAATAGGCAAAAAAATAAAACAAATTGATCAGTCTCTATGTTGTTAGACAACCAAGAGCACGAGGCTCTGATACCAATTCAAGAGTCTATAGATGCTAAATACTCAAGAGGGGGTGAATTGAGTAGACTAAGTATGCCCACTTTTTCGTTTTTGTCCGTATGAGCGTGTGAAGTAATAGTAGTTTGAATTTATCAATTAAATTCAGCCAACTAATAACTTGTAGTGAGTAAGTAAATGACGAAATAAGTAAAACAAATAAAAAAGATAAGAAACACAAGAAATTTTTGAAGTGGTTTCAGTTTTACACGTTGAAACCTACGTCCACTATTTCTCGATTAATAAATTTAGTACCTTCCTACGGATTACAAAATTATCAACCTATTAGTACAACTAACTCTAGTTGTAACTCAAGGCGGTTTGAGTATCGTTAAATACTCGACTCTTACGTTAATAAAAAAGTGTTTTTGTTTGTTATTGATGTTCACACAATTGAACTTATAAGAAACAAATCTAGCACTATGATCCAATAACATTTTTTCAAAAGTAAATTGCGAGAAAGGTACGGCTTTGAGGTTAATGCATGAGATACATGGATATTTATAGGTATAAGAGCTAACTAGGTTTTAGAATAAAAACCCATATAGCTGTGGCCTATCTTGGGTAGTAAGAAAGGTTTAGGTTAAATTTACAAACCCTAATTAACCATATGCCTACCTTGTGTAACAGGAAAGATATTAGGTTAGAATCATACTTCAACTATAAATAAACCTATAGACTTATTACTTCATATATTATGGCCCATAAGCCCTAATCACAAAAGTAAGCTATAATTTGTTACGGCTCAAATAGGATAATCTTAGGGTCCAAGTTTGAACATATATGAAACTCTAGATATCATAACAACTCATAAGTTGTTTTACTAATCAATAGAGAATTCTCAATGATATTCAAACTAGGTAAATTTAAACTACAATCTACCATAAATACTATTCTTTTAAAAGATTGTCTAAAATCTTTATTCCAAAACAGTTTTACAAGATTAAACTAGCCGTACCGATTTCCGCAGCTCCAAGGTTACAGTAGAATCACTTGTAACCTTGAGCTTGGCAAGTAAGGTTATAGTTAAAACAGCTATAACTCTACTTCCCAAAATTATTATTGAAAGATACCATTATTGGACGACGACCTATACTAAAAACTCGTCACGGAAATTTTCAGTATGTAGATCATCACTTCATTCAAATCTTGAGCTCTGCAAGCTTCTATAAAGTCTTTATCTTCGATCTTGAGCTTGCCAAAGTTATAGTAGAACCAACTATCACTTTACTTCAGCAATTTCAAGATTATGGTTCAAAGACATATAACCTAGCAATATCTTTGCTTCACAAATCATCTAGGTTATAGTTGAACAAGCTATAACTTCAAATGTCAACCATGCTTAATCTAACAAAGACTAAACAAATAATTACAAGCACAAGCATATACATTATAGAATCAAACATGTCATTATCAAAACCAATCATATGAAAGAGAGAGAGAGAGTATAAGCATATACTTCAAATGTCAAGCATATTGTTTTTCACGTTTGATAACTCACATTTTGTGGCTTTTATATTTTATATTAGTTAAAATTATATAAGTTTGATAGTAATAATGTGTGAAGTTCGTTATTGGGCCTAAGCCACACCCGTATGAAAGAGAGAGAGTCCATTTCATAAGTTCAAGAAGGTTTCACTCTTAAACCGGCAATGGGTGGGGTAACTCCTCGTTTTATATAGTTGACAACTCTCTCATCGTATTCCAAACGTGAGATACTCACATGTGAGTTCTCTTTTTTTTTCCGGCAGACCAGACCTTTTTTTTCTTTTTCTTTTTGGCTTGCTGCGATTGTTTTCCCATATTTTTTTTCATGTCGGTCTTTTTTCACCATGGACTATGATACCATGTTAAATTCATTATCAGGTCTGGTTTGCACCCGTACGGAGGATACATAATCCGCTTCATAAGTCCAAGGAGGTTTCACTCTAAAATCAATTGTCGATAAGTGGAGTAGCTCCTTAGCTTATAAAATGGTAAACGTAACAACTCACATTTAGTAATATTGAGTTTCTTCACATAAAAGCATCCGCAAATATGAGGTGCCCTGTAATTTATCTCTCCTTTTCTTATTCGTCCACCTCATTTTTTACTAACTTTTCCATTTACTCTCACCATTTTATAATTACATCTCCGCAATAATGAGGTTCCCCAACAATACTAATTTACCTACAATAATTTGGGAACCTCCCCAAAATAAAAACAAAGTTTGTCTTACTTTTATATGGGAACCTCCTCTAAAATTAGAGGAGCCCCATAAAGTGAGGATGTTGGTGCAATAGTCGAGTTACCCATTAGAAAAGAGAGAAGGGAAATGGGGAGGTGAAAAATCACTTTTACGGATGCTCTCATGTGCTTCTAAATACGAATCAAACAACATCTATCTGTTACTCCCTTCGCTGCGGCTAATTATTGTCCTATTTTTTTAGAGTGTCTCAGTCAATTGTTGTTCTTTCTATATTTTGAAGGATTTTTATGAGTAATTTGATCACCCAGCAAGATTATAGTCCACATATCATCCACTAAATAGCATAAAAAAATAGTCATTCACTCTTCCTTAATTTTTGTTCCAAAATAAAAGAACAACTATTCATGCCACCAACAAATAGGGGTGAGCAAAACCGTATATCCGATACGGTTTTGAAAACCGTATCGGATATCCGGTTTTAAAAATCTCAATTTTGATTATCCTTATCCGATACGGATTTTCCGTATATCCGGAAACCGTATATCCGGTTTTTCCGTATATCCGGAAACCGTATATCCGGTATCCGGTTTTTCATTTAATTATGTAAAATTTTATGTCTTATCTTTATTTTTTTTTTATGAGTTTATGATTTTTCTTAATAAGTTAAAAGAGTATCACATATTATAAGAATAAAAAACTTAAAAATGTATAAAAGTAATAAGATTGAGTCACAGATATACTCGACGTTTAGTGGTTTTATGATTTTATTATATTTTATATTAAAAATAGGAACTGTATCGGAAACCGTATATCCGGTTTCAAATTTTGCCGATACGTATCCGATACGGTTTTTTATAAACCGTATCGTATATACGGAAATTCGTATCGGATATACGGAAATCCGTATAATTGAAACCGTATATCGTATCGGATACGTATAATAAAACCGTATCGTATATTTTTGCTCAGCCCTACCAACAACTAGTCATGCCACGAGGTGTACTAATTAACATGATGCAGAACGAAGTGATAGACATGGAAGAGTAGATGAGTAGATCATTGTACATACAGCCTGGGATGACAGAAGATCTAAAAATACAAATATTTGAATGTTATAATATTATAAGCACAAAGTCACGGACAAATAATACTTCTAATAAGCTATAGTACAACACAAGTGCACTATTGTCGTGCCCCTATCGATTTTGAAGTGTCACTTCATTACTGCAGCATCACTACTAGATAATAAGCCACCGGCCACTGGGTCCCACTCAGCCAACCCGGTTTTCCTATATCATTGTCTTTTTTTTTCCATTGATTTCTCCCTCAAAAAAACTAAATTAGGACCTCGTTCTCCTTTGAGTAGGTCTTCCTTTACCCCCGTATTAATATAAGATGAGAAAATGACAATTTTTATTTTAAAAATGACCATTTGATGAAAAAAATATTACTTCATTTGTCTCGGTCAGTAATTATCTATTACTTTGGTACAATAATTAAAAAAAAGGAAAATAGGTCAACTTGAACAACACAAAATACATACCCCACATGCACATGAACTTTGACCAACAAAACAACCAAAAATAGAATTAGATAACTTGAGTATTGACTAATACTCGCCAATATGGAAATTGTTAACTATTAATCGGGACTGATAGAGTATAACTAAAGTTGGCACTTTTTAACAAAAACAAAAAACTACATTTGCTCAAGATATATTACATTTGATTGCAAAATAGTGACATATTTGTCTGTCTTTTTTCAAACTAAAATGGAGAAACGAGAATTTGTTTTCTTATTGATGTTAAAAAAAATTCTTTTTAAAATGATAGATTTGAGAGAATATAAGGTTTAACAATAGCTTATTAAAAATTACTTATACTTAGTATAAACCTCACTTAGAATCTATTAAACTAAACTTTTTTACTTCTTCAAAAATTCATTTACATGATTCAAAGTATGTATCTTTTGTAATATTTCATTATAAAACAAGAAAATTTTATTTGAGTAGATTCTATCTTTTAGCTCACAAATAGGATTATACCTTCAGTTGTATAATAGCATTGTACAGTCAATGTATTTCTAATTGAGCTTATGTGTATTTTTCAGAGCTTCCTTAAAGTTTAGTTTTTTTTAAGCGCTCACAAAGAACATAGCTCGAGAACTTTATTATACAACTCATAATTAAATTACACCGCCAGTTATATTACAACTGGTTTTATATAGTCAATGAATTGCTTTTAGCTTTCAAAATTAAAAAGCTAAAATATTTTGATAAAGATGTTTTTTCATATTAATATTTATCATCACGGACCTTGGAAGTCGATTTTTTTAGTTGGTTTATTTTAAGGATTGGGTGAAAACGTTTATTTTGTACCTTTTATTTTTCAAAAATTTTAGCTTTTAACTTTGAGAAGGAGTTCGATTATTATATCTAATTTTCCATATCATTCAAACAAATCCTCCTATGTTAGATGTGTATACTTATATTTTGTAACCTTCAAACGGGTATTATATAATCAATACTTTTTTTAAAAGGTATTAAAAGTATAGTTGGAACACCAAAGAGGATATGCTCAAAATCTTTTTTCATATAAGTAGTAATATTCGCTAGACCAATTCCAATGGTTTGGCATAAGACTTGCTTGCAATATTTGTAAAATAGCAAGAAGGTAGCTTACCATTGAACTAAAGAATAATTAGCATAGTTTATGAGCATTGTAGCTCTACCAAACATGTAGATTTGTTTGAAACAAATAAGAATTAATGTTTTTTTGGGGAAAACTTTGTTGTGAGACTCTTTGTTAGACAATATGATGTAAATAAGTTTGTTATTTACTTACCTTTAGTGTTAATATTGCACGGCGATTCTCTCCTTCTAATTAGGTAACGATATCTCGCAATTAATTAGGCAGTGTATCTCATTTTTGTGTACTTAACCATCAGTAATTATCAATAATCAATCAAGCATTATCGTCCTCTGTTGGTGTTTTTCTTGCTCAAGCGAGCTATGCAGCAGAGATAATTGAGTGCGCTAGCATGGCTCAATGCAAATCCAGTGTTACTCCTGTCGACACTAAGTCAAAACTTAGTGCCGTCTCCAGCCAGGGGCGGAGGTAGGTAGTGGGCTATATGGGCTATAGCCCTATATAAATTTATGTTAAATAAGTTTTCCTATCATACATAAACATTGAAATATGAGTGTACAATTGGTTGTTAGTTGTCGCTAAGTATTAAACTAGTATGAAAGAGAGGTTGAGATTGTGTTTAACTCTCTTTACCGAAATGTTTTATAGTACTCCATTACTTTCTAAGAATTCTTTTTAAATTGTTTTTTAAGCGTTAAAGTTCTAAAATTTTGACCATAATTAATTATAAAACTACAATGATTATAACGTAAAATTAAGATATTTGTACATTTGTTATAAAAAAAATTCACATACATTTTTTACCGAAATTTTTTTGTGTATAAATGCCGAAAATCAAGGTCAAATTACCGCTTTAGAGACCACGTAAATCATTGTGAAAGATCATTGTGAATGATAGGAAGTGTTATGACAGAAACGAGAAAGAACAAATAAAGAACAATAAAGACGATAACACACAGATTTACGTGGTTCACTAACGGTGTGTTAGCTACGTCTACAGGGCAGAAGGGAGGAGAGTTTTATTAATGTTGAGGAGTATTTCAGAGTTTTCAGATTCAGATTCAGAAAGTTATGATATGCATAACTGCTAGGATTAGGCTTAGAGAGTTTATATAATACTCTCTAAGACCTAATACAGAAAACCTAGAAAGGCCCAAAACAGACCATAGGCCCAAGACAGAAACCCTAGCCCAAACAGATTAACGAATACCGTTTAGGTTTTGGGGGCGTTGCCCCCGAGCCCCCGCATTGTCACTCGAAGTGGCAACTAAACCGATTCGAGGCATTAATCCAACAGGAAGTACTATCAATTCTCATATATGCCCCCTTAAATTACAAGTATTTGCCATATCACTATGTGAACTTTAACCTTTTTTTATCTATCAACTTTCGCAACGTTTAATATGTAGCCCTACATATATTTATATCCTGGCTCCGCCCCTGTCTCCAGCCCTTCATGGGCTCACCCGTCTCTATACCAGAGCCTCGCTGGAGCCCTTCAATATTTAACTTTTACGCGGCCCGACATATCATATATTGTTCAACAAATTTGTTTGTTCATGCACAATCCGATAGAAATTCATATGAATGCTCCAAAGCACGTTATTTATTATATACAAGGTACTCTTTCCCATGTTTTGTGGCTCGGTTATACCTTTTCTCGTTCCTTTTTCCTACACGGATGCGGATTGGGCTGGGTGTCCCAAAACACGTCGGTTTACGAGTGGGTATTAATGTTTTTTGGACAATTTAGTCTATTGGGCTTCCAGCGACAATCGACTTTGTCTCGGACTAGTGTCGAGGTCTGAGTCGTGTTGGCTTTGAAATTTTATTCTTGAGCTTCGTCAACCTATTTCTAAAGCCACAATTGTTTATTGTGACAACATCAGTTCCAAGAAAGTGGTGCTCATGGGGAGGTTCGCGGTCATCATGTTCCGTCTCGTTCTGAACTAGTGGATATTTTTACTAAAGGCCTTCCTTCTGTTTATTTTGATGAATTTTTTGACAGTCTCAACGTTCGTAAACCTCTCGATCTGCCTGCGGGGTGTGTGTTAGACAATATTATGTAAATAATTTTGTTATTTACTTCCCTTTATTAATCTAGGTAACACGGACATTCCTCCTAGTTAGTCGTCCCGTGTTGGACATTGTGTCAGACACACGGACACCTATAAACAAGAAATGAGAGGTCGAAAGACTAATAGAGATTGACTAGAAGAGAGTTTGGGTGAGAAATGAGAATGAATAATAGTCAAAGTCAAGTTTTACTTTCAATTATTTACATTTAATATCAAATACTAATATAAAAATAAAATTGTACATTATTTATAACTATAATATATATTTTATTAAATTTAAATCTCGTACTTAAGCCGTGACTGATCATTCTTCTATATTTAACCTTAACTAACTATCAATAATCAATCAAGCATTATCTTTTTTCATCTAATAAGGGTTATAAACATTCATTGGAGCGGTATGTTGTCAAGAAGTAAAGTAGCTTAAAAAACCAAGTTGACAAATCAAGGCATAATGTGTCGTAGTTGCCCAATAGAGATGCTCTTAAAAGCGAGGAAATAGTGGCTTAGACTTTACGTTTTTTACAACTTTTAGTTGCATTTTATTATGAAAAACTGCGAATAAGATCACAAATGTGATAAATACCACACATGTCCTATATAGTTGCAATTATAATACACGTTTTGCTTACAAAAAACCAAAAAATAAACTTCAAATATGACGAGGCGGATCGTGGGAAAAGTGTTTAAATTTGTTCACCTTTGTAAGCTAAGGAAAGTTATTTTTTCGATTGATATCGAATGATTTTATAGTAAAATATTGTATAGTACCATATTCTTACTATGTATAATATAGACTATCCCTTATTTTTTATTGTTCTAATCTAGATTTACTTGTGAAATTTTGATAAAAATTCCGATATGTTTTAAAAAAAAAAATATATTCCTTCCATCCATTATATAAGTCATATTAGGAAAATAAATCAAAATTTTCATTTTGGAAGTCATTTTGCATTTTCTTATGTATTGCATGTTATTTTCATTTTCCAAAACACTAAAAATTAGAGGAAAAAGGAGGTAATTTAAGCATTATATTGGTGAAAAAAATTACTCCCTCCAATTCAATCCAAACTACTCACTTTTTAAAATCAAACTTGTTAAATATTGACCTCGATTATATTAAGTAAAATTTTCGAAATTTATATATAAATTTGATATTTTTACGTTTGTTATAAGAAAAGGTTTCTGAAAATTATAATTTCGACCAAAAAAAATAATATATAAATGAAGAAAAACCTGGTCAAAGTGACGTATCGTAGACTGCAAAAAGTCAAATGGGTAATTTGGATTGAATTAGATGGAGTATTATTTTTTCAATTCTCAAAGAATATTTATACAGTAATAAATAACCTATAATACGACAATTTTCAATACATTCTTAATCTCAAGTAATAAACTAAAATGACATATATTATGGAACAGAATGAGAACATAATTCAATTTGTATTGGTTGTACATGTAATTATTCATTTACCCATCTCCAATAATTCACCACAAATAATTTTTCATAAATTAAAAATTTAAAAAAAACAGAGGATCAATTCATATCTTGTCCACCCAATGAAAATTAAAATGACAGGCTGGCCAATAAGGGAAGGACCTGCTCCAATTGTCACCAGTCATCAAACTCATCACTTATTATAAACCGGTAACCGGGAAACCCCGGTAACACTACCAAACTCCCCTCTCCATTTCCCAGTATAAAACCTACATGCTCCCAACTCTGTGAAGTGGAGAGTTGAGAAAGAAATAATCCTTATTTTCCAACAAACACTTGTCACATTAATTAAGCATAACATTACATCATTTCCCTTAATTCTCGAAAATGCCTATCAGCAGAATTTCGGTAGGGCGTCCTGAAGAGGCGTACCACCCAAATACTCTGAAACAGGGTTTGGCTGAGTTTATCTCAACATTGATATTCGTTTTCGCTGGTGAGGGTTCCGGTATGGCGTTCGCTAAGCTAACAGCTGGCGCTGCCGCAACTCCTGCTGGCCTTGTCGCTGCTTCAATTGCACATGCTTTTGCGCTTTTTGTTGCTGTGTCTGTCGGAGCTAATATCTCTGGTGGACATGTCAACCCTGCTGTTACCTTTGGTGCTTTCATTGGTGGAAATATTTCTCTTCTTAATGGTCTTGTTTATTGGATTGCTCAGCTCTTGGGCTCCGTTGCTGCCTGCTTCTTGCTCAAGTTCGCCACCGGTGGATTGGTACGTTTATTTTTTTCCTCTATTTAGTCTCTGCCGTCTCTATCATTTGTTTATCATTTCTATTTTAGGGTGTGTCGAGTAATTTGATCCTCAAATGAAACTATAGTTTGATATAACCGTCTCAAAATAAAACGTGTCAAATAACACCCCATTTGCATAGAATAATTATGGGAAAAAACCCGGAACTCAAGTTTCTAGGTTTGACAGTGAGTATTTGATCCGTTTTAATTTAAAATCTTAACATGATATGTCCGTCTTGAATTTGTGTTAATATTATTATTATTTGATTTATTCCTTTTTGTTCCGATTTGTTGGAGGATCAGTTTCCTTTTTGGATGGATGCGTATCTGGCTGACATGATTATGAATTATTAATTGAAACTACGATTGTGGAAAGTAATATGAATTGTTTAATGTAGGATGAGATGGCACAGTTAAATCTGTCAGATTTGACTTACATCTGATCATTCTATTGCCAATTTTTATAATAGTCACGAAATGATTGTGAAAATGGATTATCATCTTCTAGGAGTCAATGATTGTTCATTACTATTTTAAGGAAACAAATGTGTCTATAAATTTCACCATACTGTGCAAAGGAACAAGGTTGTTTAGACCATACCCAAGCAGAGGTCGTGACCCGATTTACTTTTAATCACACTATATTTATCTTGACCTATACTTTTAATCACACTTTATTTTAGGGTCGCGACCCGGTTTTACTCTTAATCACACTTTATTTATCTTGACCTATTTTCACCCTCCCAAGTAAAAAGTCGCGACCTAGGTTATCAACCCAATCATTTTCTCTCATATTATTCTCTACCCCACTTTTCTCCCCTATTTTTACAATTATTTTTCCTAACAATTACTATTTATTTATTGCTCAACCAATAAAAAATGCACACCTAGAAGGTCACAAGGTGGTCAATTTTGTTCAAAAATGGTCACAAATTGACCTTTTGATGGAGAAGGTCACAAAATTAACCTAGCAAGGTCACCATTATACTTGCTTAATTATGTCATTAACATGACCAAGCATGACCAAGCAAGGTCATGACCTAGCAATTGACATTGCTTGGGGATGGTCTTAGTGTTTTCCCAACTGGAGTAGTATATACTTCGTCCGTCTCATTTTTTTTTTTGCCTTTTGTATAATTTATGAGAGATATTTTAATCAAAGACAAACAAATGATTGAGAAAGAAGACTTATTTTCATATCACAAGTGTTTTACATTCTCGATAATGAGAGTTTCTTAGATTTTATTATGGTAGTAATATTATTCCTCTTACTTAACTGTAGAATTACCATCAATTTTTAATTAATTTTATATGAACAAGTAAAGCATAGCAGATTTACATAGCTTAAATAAAGTACTTGTATATACAATCTACTTCCTCCAATTTTTTAAAATTAATCTTCTCATTTCTCTATCATTGTGAGGGATATTTTAGTAAAATAAAGACATAAAAAGAAAATGGAAGAAATACTTCATAATTAATATGTAGAATATTTTTTTTTGAAAATTTTAAGACACGTTTTATAGAGTGGCTATGGACTATAACACGACATGTCTGCTGTTTTGTGTGGACCCGAATATTGAAATAATGTACTTTTGTAATGATTTTCATAAAATAAAGATCGAAAAAGTAGAGATCTTTCCTGAAATAGGAATAAACACATTGAAATGAAATAAGGTATAAGTAGTTACTCGTATCTTGTAAATCTTATTTAATTTAATTTAATTATATATTAAATTCTTGGAAAGTTATAGCTATAAATGTAATGTAAATAAGTATACATATAAAACATGATAGTAATTAGTAATTAGTAATTAGTAAATATGTAAGACAACAAGATAAATAAAATAGGTATTTACATGATAAAATTGCCCCTACCTATAACTGGTCACAAAAAAGAATTAAGGGTTATAATTTTTATAAATCAAAATAGTATTACGATAATTAAATAATCAAAAAATGATCTCACAGGAACGTTTATACCATTAAGTGAACAAATGCGTTCAATTGTTAGAAATAAATATAAATATTTTGATTTAATCATTTATGTGAAATTAAGTTTCCATGAACATTTTAATTAACTAAGCTAAAATTGTGTAATCCGTACTTCATTTAGTAGTTGTAAAATATTAAAACGGTTTTTCTAACGTGTACGCTAAGGGCACATGTTAATAAGCCGAGTATGGAAAGATTTCTAAGATATTCTCATCAGAAATTCAAGTGTAAACTCACTTTTACCATAATTAATGAGAATATCATTTGGATCTTCCCCTAATTAGCTTATTAACATGTGCCCTTAAGGCACATGTTAGAAAAACCGATATTAAAATATGTGAAAAAAATACTCGTATTAAATTTTGGCGTGCAAACAAGTTGAACCAAGGGAGTAATATTCTGGTTTGCAAGGAAGTAAAATTATCCTTCATTACCTCCATTATTTTCTCATCATGTCTGTTTTGCCATTAAAAGGCTAAATTAAAACACAAATTCTTATTTCAGACCGAGATATCCGTCTTAAGCTTAAGACGGATACCATATTCTCTCACAAAATACCCATTAAGGGTGAGTGGAGAGCACATGGGGGGAGCCCACCTTGTCCCTCTACCCATTTTCTCTCACAAAATACCCGTTGTAAGATCCGACCCGTCCTAAGCAAGACCTGAAATTAAAATAACAAGTCATAGGCCACATTATGACAAATAATTGATTCCATATGGAGTATTATTTATATTGCTACTATTACTCTTCCTTCATAATGTTTGATTAGAGCATGATTAATATTAATATTATTATTAAGGTATTGACTAATTTGTGTTTTGATTAACTCAGGAAACCGCCCCATTTGCACTAGCCGCGGAAGTGTCAGTATGGAACGCACTGGTTTTAGAAATAGTGATGACATTCGGATTGGTATACACAGTGTACGCCACAGCCATAGACTCTAAGAAGGGTGACATTGGAATTATTGCACCCTTGGCTATTGGTCTCATTGTCGGAGCCAACATCTTGGTCGGAGGAGCTTTCTCTGGAGCATCCATGAACCCGGCCGTATCATTCGGCCCAGCCGTCGTTAGCTGGAGCTGGGAGAACCACTGGGTCTACTGGGCTGGACCACTTCTTGGTGGTGGAATTGCTGGACTCATCTACGAGTTCATCTTCATTACCTCTGAGCCTGCACCTGCTGATTATCAAAGAATCTCTGCTTAAACTTAATTAAATTTAAGGCATTGTTTGGGGTTTGTTTTATGATGTCAAATGATCATGTGTTTTTCTTTATTTATTTTTGTCAAGTTAATTTGGGTTATTTGTATTTTTCATGACGTTTTCTAGTGCATTTGAAAGTTGTTTGGCATTTTGTTTTTTGTGAATAAGATTCTGTGATGAGGTTTTCGTTGAGATGGTTCATCTATCATGGTATCAGAGTCAGAGTGACCGAAGGTCACGTGTTCAAACCCTGGCAGCCCCCAATATCTCACAAACTCACCAAATGGAAAAAACCTGCACCTGGTATGGGGGGCATGTGCACTAACCAACCACTATTCAGCCCGATGGGCATTCGAGTGAGGGGCATAATAGAATATAACTATAATATATGAGCCTCAACCATCACCTTAAGGTTTTGGTTGAGGTGGTTCATCTATCATTCTTCAATCAATCATGTTCATCACATCTTCAATTGTCGTCATAAGGTAACCGGCCATTTCATTAAATAACTATGGGTTGGATGGGTTATGTTTTGGACATTATTAGGTGCATCATTGCATCTTCTCATTATACGTATCATTGTTTAATTTCATCATTTGGCTTTCTTTTATTCCACTAATAATTTCTTTACGTACCAAACTTTGTGGAGGACCATATATGATATATCATGTTGCATGTTTGAGTTGGTCACACGTACTTTTAGTATTCTACCTCGAATATTCCCTTTGATCAAAATCTGAAAGTGTATTATTTGAGTTTACATTGACATACTTGTGCGTCGTTGAATCATTAATCATAATTAATATGATTAATGATTCATCATTTTTTACAAAAGTGATCACTATTTATCATTATAACGGCTCGTCTCACTGAAGACATGCACATTTTCTGTCTTCAGCTAAAAACAGGAAACATGTGATCAATTACTAAGTTATAACTGGTTGTTTGTCATAACATTTTGTCGTTAAACTAGTCACAAAAGACCCACCTTTAGCTGAAGACGGAATTGTTTCCGTCTTCAATGAGAATTTGTCATATCATAAAACGGTCAATATATATGAAAAAGTTTTTACTTGTGTAAAAGAAATAGCTGTTGTACAATAGAATTGTTGTGCAAATATATGTATCTACGGATTATATTCTTAAATGAGGATAAGGATTTACGAGGGCAATAATGGCATACCAACAATGACATGAAACCGCCCCACGAGTTCATAATGAAAAACAATCAAAGAGCCTTTGTCAGTTTGTCACTATGGAAACCAAAAATCAAAAGATTTTCTTGGCAATAAAAGCAGACTAACAACCACCAAGACGGGAGATAATATCAAGCCAAGAATATGCAACAACATTAAGACAAACTTCCTTAATAGTGATAGTGTCCTGCAACGCCCAATATTATAAATTCGGATTCTCTATTTCATTTTCGTGTCCGATCTTATATTTCGCTAGTTATCCATTTCACACATAAACATTAAGCATTAAATGTAATTGTGTAAATACAATAATAGAACTATATGCAAACAAAAATAAACTGAAACTAAATCTAAAATAACAGGACCATGACAACGCATCAAGCTAATTCCGGAGGATTCCAAATTTTTTACTCATTATAAGCTTTAATGAACTCGTATTTTTCCGACCTTATACCAAAATTAATATTTCCTCCGTCTTAATCATTTGTTTGTCTTTGATTAAATAAAAACACGAATAATTGAGATAAAAGAAGCACAACAAACTTACGTAGATCTAAGCACAAGCCTACCCAAAACTATGGTGAGTATGGTCTCTCCCTTGGTAAGAGCATGTACATAAATCGTACCCATGATGATTAATAACGGGGTCAATGGATCATCAACTTTTTTTCTAGTAAAAGAAAGAACTAAAGTGATAAAGTGATGAACGACTAGCAATAATGTTCTGACTACTGCGTGCCTAGCTGGGTATACCCACGAGGCATTGAGTGATTGAATACCTACCGACTAGTCCTGGCAAATCGGGCTTGAGCCCAGCGGGCGGCACGGACCCGACCCAGTACCGGCCCGACACGGCACGGAGGTGATAACTGGGCCGGCCCGAGCGTGTCTAAGGCGGGCTGCAGTGCAAGGAAAAGGAAACTGAAGGGCTTTTAGCCTGACCCGAACACGAGAAGTCCGGCATGGTTAGGCACGAAAAATGGCCCGAGCATGGCCCAACACGACCCGATTTACCACTTTTGAGTGTAATTTTTTTTTCAATTTAATACACTAGAAATTCTCCATCCATTCAATTCATTTGATTAACAATCCAATTATTTCTCTCTTATCTTACAATCTTCTACTTATAATCTTCAACATACTTACAAATTACAATATCTTTATAATATAATTATAAATTTTTCTTCTAATTACAATTAGTCAAACTAAATATATAAACTTATTCTATAAAAAAACTTATTATTTTTTAATCATTTATTAATACCCCCATGTGAAACAAAAAATTATACAAAAACGTGCCAATCGGGCCATGCACGACTCGGCCCGAAGCTCAGGCACGGCATGGCCCAAATTTTGGTCGGGCCAATTGCGGGCCGCGGACAAGGTTTGCGATTTCGGGCTTGGCACGACATGACCCGAAGGCACGAAAAACCGGGCCAGGGCCGGGTCAGCTTCGTGGCTAGGCACGACAGGCCGGCCCGAAGCACGGCACGACACGGCCTATTGCCAGCACTACTGCCGTCTACCGTTTCGTAAATAACTGGTTTTAAACTCGGGTAACAAAATTGCACGGGCGTAGTTTTACTAATACTCTTATTAAATATACGGAGTAACTTATTACGTGTCTAATATTCTATTTTGATAGATGAAACAGCTCAACCAAAATTTTAAGGTGTTGGTTGAGATTCAAATATAATATTTATATCATATTACGCTCCTTCCCCCGAGTGTCCATTGGGCTTGAAAAGTGGTTAGTGCACAGGCTCCACATATCATGTGTAAGTTTCCACTTTGTGAGTTTGTGAGATATTAGAGGCTGGCAGAGTGTGAACTCGTGACTTTTGATCACACTGTCTCTGATACCATGATAGAAGATTAATTATAATTGTGATCATTGTATTATGAACAATATAAGCGTATTTATACAAACCAAACCCTAAGCCTTGAGCGCGGGGATACAATAAACTAGAAGATATAAATATATACTTTCTATACACAAGAGATACAGAATAACTAAAATATACACTTGAAAATTATGTTGAGGATTTGATTTCCGTAGTAGTATAAATAATCTTAACACGCTCCTGCAAGATGGACGGTCCGGAGACAAGGCCAATCTTGGAAAGAAAAAGATGGAACCACAGCGAGGAAGAGACTTCGTAACAACATCCGCCAATTGATCATCACCGGAGATATGTTGAACACGAAGAGATCCTTGTTGAACACCCTCGCGAACAAAATGGAATGCCAAAGCGACATGCTTCATGTAACACCCGGAAATGTACCCTATTTTTCTAGTAGAAATATTTTACGAAACCTTTTCAGCAAATTAATTTAGAATTTAAAGTTTCGAGTCGAATTTAGAATTTCCGAGTTCGTATTTGGAATTTCCGCGAGATTCCATGAGAATCCCGTCTTAAGGCGAGTTTGATTTTTCTTGACTTTTAAGTCGTCTTTGACTTTTCTTGACTTTTAAGTCGTCTTTGACTTTTCTTGACTTTTGAGCCGTCTTTGACTTTTGTTGACTTTTTTCCTTATACATATCATACTACCACTTAACCTATTTCATTCATTCAACACAATTCCACTTACTTCATCACTAAGAAACCCAAAATCCTTTCTTCCATAATCTTTCCAAGCTTAGATTCATCGTATCTCCTTCGTTTCTTATTGGAATTCACGTAAGTTCGTCTCATTCTTCCCTCTTACCTTCCTCTATCCGTATTGGTAATAAAATTACCGTCTTTCTCGCTTTTTAAATTATCCGTCTTTCTCAAGATGAATGATATTCGTCTTTTATTATCTAATTGTATGTAGGTGGAGATTAGGAAGGCTTAGTAATCGATTAAATACGCGTAAAGGTAACGGTGAAGGGTTACTCGATATCATTTACGTGTTTTACATGCTTTATATGCTAGGAATTCGTAGAATACGATTAGTAAGTTTAGGAATCATGTTATGGATGATGATTGTTGTTATTTGATGATTGTTGATGATGACTATTGATTGTTGATAGTTATTAGAAATGGATTATGAGAATTGGAAATGATAGGATTGATTTTTGTTGAAGGCTCTCGGGTGAATTGGAGACACATCTCACGGTCGTGAAATACAAGTCACGGTCGTGACTTGTGCAGTTTCACTGCACTGACCCTTTTTTGTAAAATGATCATATCTCCTTCGTTACTTGCTTGTTTTAGGCTTGTGACCTATCGTTGGAACCGTAAGAGGATAAGATATCACCTCGACTTAGAATTTCTGTATTTGCATGTCTAGAACTCTAGTTATGACAGTTTTAAGTGAACCCTTGTTTTAGTTAGTTTCCAAACTTGTTGTTTTGGAGAGGTATCTATGTTTCCTATTTATTATGCTTCTTCAACTTGGTCTAATGCTTATGTATCATGTATTGATTCATGTTT
>JAIUZE010024115.1:0-16564 GCA_022085475.1 Heliosperma pusillum | reverse complement strand
TCTACATAGGCTAAATGTAAGCATCGCGTATGAGTTCAGGGAAATGCTTATCCCGTGGATGCCTTTTAATCATACTTGCCATGTACACGATGCTAGTGCGTTTCATTTACCGTGAGAGTTGTCGTCTTGTGTCGTCTTTGACTGCGTGATTTCATGATATTGTTCATGGTCATTGCACGATTGGACACCGTCAATGTCTTGGTTCGTGAATGGATGATAATATGTTGTATTTATTGTTATCACGCATTACTTGGCATGGTATGTTTGTCGAGTCTCAATCTTATCAAACTTATACCGCTAACGGTGAGATGCAAGCCCTAGTGAGCGTATTCGGTTGCCTAAGAGTGTCTTCCCCGAGTCATTGTATAACATGATGGTTTCGGACTTGTAACTCTTATGCTCTTATCATTATATCTCGACTCGCCTATCTATTCTTATCGTATCTCACATGTATATCTTTATGGATGCATGCTCTATTTCTGTATTTCCTTCTATGTACGTTTAATGTGATATGGCTGAGAGAACCCGGAGTTACTCTCCACTGACTGTGGCGTTCATGTTTTTCATGGATGAACAGGTTACTTGATTGGATGGCTTTTTGCTTGTGCTAGTTTGGGTTCAGGTGTGAGCTAGCGGGCGTTGTCCCTGGATGAAACACCTCTAGACGTTGATTAACTAGTTGCTAATGACTTTGTTGTTGGTTAACATTTTGAGAGACTACGTCTCTTGTAGTATTTTATATTTGGTTTGTAATTACTGACATTCCTTATATTTCTATCTTGCATGTATAAAAGTTTTAAAAACTTCATATTTCCGCTTTATATTTCACATGCTTGTATGTTTTATATTTCCGCATTCGCGAGGGTTGTCACAGAACGTTGGTGTCACAGACCAACGTCCAGACCAGACGTTGGTCACTGATACCAACGTCCAGACCAGACGTTGGTCACTGATACCAACGTCCAGACCAGACGTTGGTCACTGATACCAACGTCCAGACTGAACGTTGGTATCAGTGACCAACGTCTGGTCTGGACGTTGGTATCAGTGACCAACGTCTGGTCTGGACATTGGTCTGTGACACCAACGTTCAGTCTGGACGTTGGTGTAGGGTGTCGACATTTTTTTTTCTTTGTTATCGATGGAAATATAATTCTCGTAAATTTATATTTTTTCTAAAATATATGTACATTAATTCGTGTAAAATTTATATTTTTTCTCGTAAAGTTATCGATCGTATATGCTGATGGATAAAGGAAAAAACATAATGGTGGTCCCTGATCGTACGAAAGGCCGAAAAGTGACGGCATCTAAGCGGCGTGTACCCGAAGTGCGTCAAACCGTAGTCGTCTTTCGTCCTACTCGGTCAGAGGGTATGGACGTTGCCCCTACGCCCCCGCCTGCTGTGAGCGAGACAGTTTTTCCGTCAGGTTTTTATAGGGCAGGTGCCGTTGATGATGGTAATGTTGACGGCGGTTCAGGATCTGAGTCGGAGGGGGCGACAGAGCAGTCCGATGACGAGTGTTTTATAGAGAACCAGGCATCCTAACCAATAGGTAAGACGGTGGTACAGGTTGGTAGAGGACGATATGTGCCGGTTAGTCAGGGTTCATCTAGCACGGGGAGGAAGAAGACGAAGAGGGATTTGTCTTGGCGTCTTAGTGACGTGGTTGAGGGTGGACCGGTTCACCTCAACGTCTTACGTAGTTTCGGTGGGCACGTGGCTTATAGTAGTTGGACGGAGCCCAAGCCGGTGAGATCGTGGCTCAAGTGTTACGAGAGGCCCGGTTGTATGGAGGCTATGAACGGGATGAAGGTGCCGGAGCTGGTTGCCCGGATAGTTAGTGAGAGTGGGCTTGGTGTTTTGAGGAGTTGTGTGACCACCGGCATAGATGAAAATCTATGTAGTGTATTTGTAGAGAGGTGGCAGCCGGATACTAACAGTTTCCATATGCCTTTTGGAGAGATCACTATCTTATTACATGATGTTCAGCGTATTCTAGGGATAAAGGTGAGTGGCGCTAGCATTTTTGTGGAGGGTATGGTGGAGCAGAACGAGGGTTGCACGAGGGATGATGTAGGCTTGAGGGAGAAGATGGCTACTTTATTTGGGCTGGCAGTTCAGGATGTCGAGCCACCATATTATAGGAGTGGTGGGTTGTCGACTCAGAAGTTGAGGGAGGTTGTGGAGACGGGTCGCCATGATGAGTCATTGAGGGCGTACTTGATGTTGTTGGTTGGACAAACATTGTTCACGGACAAGTCTAGTGATAGGGTAGTCGCCCGGATGCTTCATTTGTTTGATGACTTGGATAGTTTTGGTGAGTATGCTTGGGGGGCTGCGACATTGGCGTACTTGTACCGTCAGTTGGGTATGGCGTCGCGGAGAGATGCTCGTGGGCTTAGCGGTTGTTTGTCGTTGCTCCAGGCTTGGATATATGAGTATTTTCCTCATTTCCGACCCCATGCAGGATACTATGTTGAGGGTAGACCACTGGTGGAGGCTTGGTCACGGGTTCCTAGGTTTAAGGGGGAGGAGAAGATTCTAGATGAGCACTGTCAGAGGTTAGACGGGCTTAGGGCGGAGCATATCCGTTGGACCCCTTACGGTGTTGGTTCACATCGGTCTTGTAGGACATCGCTTTATTCGGGGTTGATTAGATTTCTTGATGTAGTATAGCCATATCAGCCTGACCATTTTTTGCGGCAGTTTGGGTATGTCCAGCCTATCCCGACCACCATGATTACTCCAGCTGTTGAGCATCGTCCGGCTTCACCGAAGTCGGGTTATAGGTTGTATTATGGAGAGTACCCTGATTCGGAGTGGGGGCTCCCAGAGGCTCGGATCGTTTTGAGAGACCGTTCACATCCGGTCGTGATGTCGTTTGACACGGTCGATCGTTACATGACATGGTACACGAAGTCCTCCCACCCGTATTTCTTTCCTCGTGGCCGTCGTACCAAGTTTTCTACGGTGCCTCTTTTGGATGAGCCTGAGTTCGGCAGAGCTCTTGCATGGAGGTTCTCACTTATCTACAGACAGCCTACTGAGCAGGCGATGGCATCGTGTGTAAATCGGTTGGTTACAGATATGGCCGACTACTTCAGGATCACGGAGGACGACGACGATGATGATGTAGGACATGACGACGTTTGATTATTTAGTTATGTTTTATTTTATTTGTATTGTGTTTCTACGGATTATTTTAGATTATTTTATGTTTTGAATTATGTAATGGTACTTTTATTTTTATTATTATTATTTTATGTTTTGAATTATGTAATGGTACGTTTAGATTATTTTAATTTCCGTCAGCTTTATGTATCCACTTTAATTTCCGTCAGCTTTTTGTATCCACTTTAATTTCCGTCAGCTTTATTTGAGTGTTGTCAACGTCAATTAGTTTTATTGGATTCTTGAATTATCTTTTATTATTTATATTATATTTGTATTGGCCACAACATGAAAACCCTAGCATTTACTCTATATAAACCCTTTACCCAACAAATTGTTTCCACACAACTCACTATCTTCTCTCTACTCTTAAAATATATTACCTCTATTATCCTATACTTTAATCATGGTGATGACTAACATACAACTAGTGAATTATTATCAAAATAAAATTAACGAGATAGTTAACGAGTTTCCCTTACTATTCGACCGCCTAATGATTGTGTTGAATAATCATGTACTTAATAATTTCATAAGTCGTGGCAATCCTCCCCTATCCTCTCTTCAACTAATCCATGGACCTATTTACGGTCTCAACAACCCTTCCATTCATCCTAGGAACGTAACTGAAGGTATCATTACTTTTAATCTATTGTCTAATTTTTCTATTCAAAAAAGTTTGTGGACATTATTATGAAAATTATTTTTTAAATACAGAAAATGTCATCCTGAAGCGAACTGAGTGGGAGAAAGTGAGGTGGTAGATAGTTGAACTGTTTAAGAGGTGTTTGACAGTTGTCCCATATAGGACCTTACACTCTCTATGTTCGGGGGACGGCCGGATGTTCGTGGGGCCATTTCAGAGTCTTAAAACCTTTGAAATGTATGTTACTCACGAAGAGGAGGAGTTTTATAGGCCTAATGGTTCTTCATCCGAATGATATTCAACTGATTAAGTGTTGGCGTATTTGATTATGTGTATTAAGAGTTGTCCCACTATTGGAGGCATTGGAACTTCTTGAGGTGGTCCACTACAATGCAACCGCATCCAATGTTGGTGGTGATTTAAAATCCACAAAACACCATATGGGACCGGACTTTGAGGACAACTTCTTAAAGGCAAAAATGTACTACATTGCCATGTACTCGGACTAGACGGGGCCTTACCTATGACACAAATTGCCCAGTTAAACAACGATGCGAAAACATACAAATCAACGTCATGCATCCAATGTTCTTGACCACAACTGGTGTTGTTGGAAAATTCAATGCACCTCAAAGTGTTGTCAAACATAGTAAAACCATTATTTGTGACGTAGGACGCATCAAAATAATCCTTGTACACCTTAAAACCCCTAATCTCTCGAGCACACCATTCTCGCATCACTAGATGATCAGTTTCTCGACCCCGGACAGCATGAGATAATACTCGAAAACCACAATGACCATCGTCACCTACATCCACCCAACCATAAAAAAAACACCACATCTTCTCCGGGACCCCCCATCTTTTATTCCAGCTTGACAAAGGACCCCTAGTGTAGGCCAATTCCAAAGGTGCACCGACCCTCTCCTCATCAAAATCACCAACTGTTGTTTGTTGAGCGGTCGTCGATCCATCTGAACCAGGTGTCCCAAACTTCCTCTTTACATGTTCGAAAAATGACTTGTTCCTAGTAGTAGATCCTCTTGGTCGACCTTTGGGGTTTTCTCTAATAGGGGGTGGCAATACGTACTCGTCTTCCGGGTGAAGAAAGGTGCGCATCTTCTCAATGCAAGATCTCTTACTTGCCGGATCACTACTTCTCATTTCATTGACGAGCTCTTCAAAGGCATCATTATCGTTTTTCGGCATTGTGTCATCATTGCCATACTCCAATGTCCTCCAAAATGAATGAACTTGATCAAGGTGAACTCTCTCACCATTGTTTTTCAAACCAACCAAGAGACAAGCACAAGGTAAACCATGAGTAGTTCTTAAAGCACAATCGCATCCATTTACCAACCCGATCCCTAACTCAATTCCCCTCTTAGTTTCATTTTACATAATCCCGATAGCTTTTAAGGACACCTTTCCTTTCAACAAAGAAAACAAACGAGATGTATTACGAGGTTTACTTCTTGAGTCCTCGAGCTCTTTTCTTATTTTGGAGTGTTGTCCTTCAAGCATAGAATGAATACGAGACCACATAGTATCAAGGGTAAGGCTAGAACTTTTCAACTAAGCCTTCAAAAGAGAATGGGAGGACTCCACCCGGGAAGTAGCCGTGTTTCCAAGATGGAAATACCGGTTCGTATAGCATAATACGAACCCTGTTGAGTACGGGCCCCATGTTTTCGCCGCATAAGTCGCCACTACCTTCCAATTTTTACAAAAGACGGCCCAACACAACTCAAACTCTTCCTTGGTAGTAGCATTTATCACTCCATTCCAACCATGCTCTTCATTGCACATGATATGCTTTGTGCCCCACTCATGCTTTGACCACGATTGTGCTTTGCTCTCAACAACACGGTTCAATTGCCAACGACACAACAAGTGAGGTGTAAGAGGATAGACGGACCGTAGAGCCGCGATCAAACCCAACTCCTGATTAGTGACAAATGCTGAAATAGATGCTTCGGTGAACTCGAGAAGCATACCCAACTTCTTCAATAACCATTTGTACCCATCTTCCGACTAAGAAGGAATCAATGCACAAGCAATTAAGAATGAAGATCCACATGGTGTGACACCAACAAGCTCAACAAGTGTCATCTTGTACACATTGGTCTTGTACGTCGAATCAATAAGCACAACATGTGCATAGGTACGAAACAGCTTCACGGCTTCCGGATGAGACAGGAAAACATGAGAAAGCTCACATGTCTCGGGATTCTTCTCATGCCAATGCACATATTTCGCTTCTACAGCTAAGTACAACATTTGTTGAGCGGGATTTCGATTCCCTCTCATTTCACGCCTAAGCTTGGTTGTCTCACTATATATTTGGGTGCTTGAGGGTTGCGGTTTTTCCGGGGTTCTTTTATGAAGACCGTTTTTAATATCTCTCGGGGGAATCGAGGCCCGGACTTGTTGTTTCACATACTCTTTCTCTTCTTCAGTTAAACCCGCAAAATGCCTATGTCCATCCTTGTACTTTACCAACTTGTGGTTGTGCTTCCCATAACCATCGGCGGTCACAATGTTCCAAAGTATTATGGATTTATCGTCGAAACCCCGAAACTTGTTTTGCACGGCTCGAATACAAATTTGCAATCACATTTAGGTGAACCGGATTTTTTCCTAGGATTATCGGGCTCATACTCTCCCGGTGGCCTTCCGTACCTAGAACAACGCAAATATGAAGATAACAAGTCGGGTTCGCTACGGTTTTTCGCTCCATTAGTTGCTTTCACCAATGCAAACCCATTATCAAACGCTATCTTTTGGGCCAAATCGAACGCTTCGTCACGAGTATCAAAACCTATATCCGTCACAAATAAAAGGTTAAAATCGAACCCGTTATCGACAAATTCCTCAAATGAACCCTGTTTACAAGCGGAAATTACATTAAAACTTAAATAAACCGTGCGAAAACACGAGAAATTACACGAAAACACGAAAATACACAAGTAAACTTCAAAAAAACGTTGCACCACTAGTTCAACGTCCACTGTAGACGTTGAACCCTATAGATAACGTCCAACCTAGACGTTGATATGGGGTGTCAACGTCTAGGAAGGACGTTATATATAGAGCATAACGTCCACATGGGACGTTGATGTAGGGAATCAACGTCCTGTGTGGACATTGATCACCAAAGGTAACGTCCACCTTGGACGTTGATATGAGGTGTCAACGTCTAGGTGGAACGTTACCTTTGGTGATCAACGTCTATTTTGGACGTTGGTTCCCCATATCAACGTCCAATTTAGAGATGCCTACCCTAAATCGTCCTAAAATCATATCAATATTCATGAATTTGACATAAAAACTATAAATCGACTTCAAAACAGTGTTCAAGAATAAAAAAATGTCATAGGCTCGTAACGGAACACTAACAAAGAAAGCCATACTTGTATTATTCAACATATAATGCAATGGAAAACTAAAGAAACAAAACAAGAATTACATTAAAGAGTTTGCATAACGTACCGATGAATCGTTGTCCGCCATTGACTACTGTTTAATTTTAAATTAAAACCGTCTTTCAAATTTTTGTGGAAGTTGTTTAGATTATTTTATGAGGTTTTAGAATTTTAGAGAAATAGATAGAGAGAGGAAGGAGAGAAAAGGGTACTAGTGGTCTTTTTTTTTAAAAACGTCGACGATGTTTTATAAAACGTCAACGATGTTTCGCAGTGCCCATAAATAAAGGGCTGATATCATACCACAATTTTCATTTAGACAGTCAGCCAATTAACCAAATTGACTCTTCTCTCCAATATCTTTCTCTCTCCCTGATCCTCAAATTGCTCCCTCAAATGGAAGACAAGCTGGAATATTTTGCTGCTTCCTTCATAATTGGAGACACAAATCTAATGCATCTCTCACCAATGCTGTAAATTTGATGAGAGTTTGTTTAACTTTTCCATTTATTTCCCATAAATTCGACTTTATTTGTTTGGAATTCGTTAATTCATCATCAAATTACGGTTGCGAATCGTTGATTCGATTTTACATACTTATAATTGGGGAACGCATTTTAAATTGTAGACTTATGCTTGTGAAATTAGGTTTTATGTTCTTGAAATTGGTAAACTTGAAGCATGGAATTGGTAAATTAGGGCGGGGAAAATTGAGAAATTACCTCAAATTTTTTTATTCATGAAATTGAACTCAATTTCGTGAATTAGGTAGTCTCGACCCGTCAGTAGTTTTGATTAAGAGAACTTAGTACTCCATTTCCCTTTGTCCTGTTCTGTCGAATGAGAAATAATTTTAGGGGTTTATATGTGTGTACTGTTGTAGTTGGCCAAATGTTGGTTTTAGGTAGTAGAAGCTACATTTTCATGACCTTCAAATTTCTAATTTAATTTTGCTTACCATTGGTATACATATGAAGTATTACAATCAATCTTTCGAAGTATATGAGCATTGGGGGTACCTTTTTTTGTTCCGTATGAAATTCGGGAAAGTAATATACGAATTAGAAAGTCATTGATCAATTATGTTTTGGAAGTAATTTCTCAGCACTAGGCGCATTACCCCAAGGTTGTCATGTGATTGCTGAATTTGGTTTCCAACAAGAAGGCTTCGACATTGTAGAGGACGATTCCCATAAAATGAAGTCGTGAAACCTTTCTTATTAATGTTCTTGTTTTTATTTCTTATACTATGTTGGGAATCTCTAGATCTCGGAACTTGTGCACATTACTGGGTAATGTGTAGCGGAAGTGCAAGGTAGTCAACTACTTTGTATGCGCCTTATTAAATTTAAAAGAAACCCGAGTAACAAGATTTCTTATTTAACTTTGTAGATTAGTTTGTTTCTTATTGCAGCACTGACATTTTAATATAACCTGATTATTGCTTGCCGCTTCTCAATACTTTGTTATACGAACAACTTTTCCCATGGCATTACGGTCATCAAAGTTCGGATTAAATCGATGTTCTTGATGAAAATTTGAAAAATATGAGAACGGAAGAGAGGTTTTAATGATCATGTTCTATGTTAAGCCATATGCTGGATTTCGTTTTAGTTTTATTTGTAATGTTCACATTTTAATAAACTGTGACAACCCTCGCGATAGCGGAAATAAAACATAACAAGCATGCAATTTATATAGCGGAAAATACGATATTTTTGAAACTTTTAACATGCCAAAAGAAAAGTACGAGGAATGTCAAATAATTACAAGCTAAAGTATAATATACTACAAAGAGACGTAGTCTCTCAAAACGTGATCAAATATCAAAGTTGTTTAGCAAAACTAGCTAAGAAAATTCTAGGGGTGAATCGTCGAGGCCAACGCCCGCTAGCTCACACCCGAACCCAAAAACAACAAGCAAAATCCATCCAAGCAACCTGTTCATCCATGAAAACATGAACGCCACAGTCAGTGGGGAGTAACTCCGGGTTCTCCCAGCCATATCACAAATAACATAGTTAAACGGTAATACAAAAGTAGAAGCATGCACACATATAAATATACATGTGAATTACGAGAAGGATAAATAGGCATTTCAATATGTAAAGATATAGGTACATGAAGTATGAAACGAAAAGCGTCATATTATAGACAGACTCGGGGAAAACACCCTTAGGCAACTATATACTCACTAGGGCTTGCATCTCACCGATAGCGGCATATACTTGATAAGATAGAGACTCGACATATAAACCACGCCAAGTCATCCAACTGTCACAAGTAATCAACATATAAACATCCATCCAAACGTACGAATACGGTGACAACATCTCTCACGATAAATGACATGCACTAGCACCATGTACATAGCAAGTATGATTAAAATAGCATCCACGGGATAAACATTTCCCTGAACGCATACACGATTAACATTTCGTATATGTAGACTCAATTCCTCCTGGTAGGACGACGATATAAATTTCCGATCCTAGTCTAAACCTGGCCAGACTCTCGAAATAACATTTTCCGATTCGACATGCGATACACATTTCGCATCCAAGACTCGGTTAAACACAGAAGCCGAGTACCCCAAATTCGGTCAACCTTCACGAAAGAGGCGGAAAGAGCACAAGCAATCATAAACAAGCGGTACGCTATGAAAGTCCATAGACCTTAATTAGACTCCTCTAATTATTTACTAAATTACTTTTTAATTTAGTTTATAATGATCTATGTAACATGCATGCAAATATAAAGACATTTATATAAAAGAAGAAATTTCCTCACATTGATATGGAAAAAATAAGGGCACAACAAGAACTCCTTCTTGTTGTTCTTGAGCTAATAATATGGATGAACACAAATAATCTCCAAAGTAGAAGATCTCCTCTAACTTGCACCAAGATTAACCCAAATAATCTACCCTTATTATTAACTAGATAATAAGATAGATATTATTCTTTTCATATTATGACTATATTACTACACTAGTAATACTTAGTAAATATTAGTGTTTGAGAGTTTTAGTAAGAATATGAGGTTTTGAGAGAAGTAAGGAAACAAAGCACAAAATGAAGTAAGTATAAAATGAACACAAGTGCTCATTTTATAGGCCATTTGGCCGGTCCAAAATGTCCAAATAAGGACTCTTATTTTGCATAATTTGATCACATGCATTAGAGTGGAGTGTTGTAGAACAAGTGATGATTGTTTACTACTTGTTATGTCACTTTCATAAAGTAACTAAAGAGTAAAAATAAGAACAAAATCATCACCATGTAACTACTAGCCAACCGGCCACAATGGCCTTAGTTTGGTCCATTTTGATTTTTGATATTTGTCTTACAAATACTTATTGATCATATGGTTAATTATCTTGTATAATTAAGTGTTAATTTGATCATATAACAATTATATGACTCAATTAAATAAATAATATGTACTTAACATTTTAAGTAATATTTTACCATTATATCAATATATAATGGGTCCCACAATGCTTAGTTAATTTATTTTACAACTCCTTGTAAATATAATTAACTAATTACCTCTATCTCAAAACCTCAACTAATTTAGTAATTTAACGATTAATTACTAAGTTAAATCTTATTTAATCGTATTAAAATAAGATATAAATTTATTAGTCAATTATCGCATAATTGAAAAATAAGTTTAATCGAATTTGAGTTCTAACTCAATTTCTAATAATTAACTCTCGTACATATCGAATATATGTAATGTTACTAATTAACTGTATCGTATACAATAATTAGTTACTATTTGGATTTCATCCTTTAGGTGTGACCGAAAGGGATCAGTTGATCACCGCGTCAAACGACAATAACGTCAAACCTCTAGTCAGCCAACACCGTTATTGATTTACGTTAATCAACTGACTAATCATATATATAGTCAAATAAATATCCCAATTATATTTCATAATAAGATTTATTATGTGGCGCATATTGTGGAGGACACCTACTCCAAAAATCTCCCACTTGTCTGACACAAGTGTGCGTCACCGATTCTCTTGTCTCTTTATCACATCTCCCACTCAACGCAAGGTGTCTTTCAGGTCGCACTTGCGATTGACAATATCTAGAGTGGTTTTCTCGATAGGGAGAGTAACTGTCTGACCGGAAAATCTACCATAGATCTCTTTCCGAGCGTGGCCACGCATTTACAGTAACTTCTCCTCGAGTGGCCTAAAGATGTTTTTACCCAACGTGGGTGGACAATTCCTGTTGAGCCATCTACTCTGTATAATGCAGATCACCATGATCCAGAAGAAGTCCATCGGCCTCCTTTTACGGCACGACCTAGAACATCAACCAAAACCAATCGGAAACTGCACCGACTCAGATAGACGGTCGCCAGTCAAAAGAATCGACTTATAGGAATAAGATAGAAGACCCTGCCACGACCAGGCATCAAATAATTGATTTAAGGGTCTCTATCATGTCACTGTCCGACAGAGTGTCATACAGTCTGTCTATGTAAACGACCAGTCATCTCCATGACCCCATGGTGCTGAACCAACCATCGATCGACTTACAATCTAGTCATTTCGAGACGTCACCTCATTTGAGTGACTAGGGACAAAATACTAAGTTCTTCCTATTCACTTGAATAGGGTCCAACAATCTATTCGGATAAACAAAGTATTAAATTTAGTCAAACTAAATAAAAGAGTTTAAAATAAAACTCAAACAATAAATGCCATTATCATATATGAAATAATTAATACAACATTCAATTATTACATATTACATAATCTAAAGGAATTCTGGCACACGTCTCAATCCCATTGTGACGACATGACCATCATGCTTAGCCTTTGATAAAGGCTTGGTTAAAGGATCAGCAATGTTGTCATCTGTCCCAACCTTACAAATGTCAATTTCCTTTCTGTCCACGTAATCTCTAATTACATGATATTTCCTAAGTACATGTCTAGACTTGTTACTAGACTTGGGCTCTTTTGCCTGAAAAATAGCCCCACTGTTATCACAATAAATTGTGATAGGATCTTTGGCAGTAGGGACTACTGATAGTCCTTCCAAAAATTGCCGAATCCACACAGCTTCCTTTGCAGCTTCAGACGCTGCAAGGTACTCTGCTTCTGTTGTAGAATCCGCTGTAACGCTTTGCTTGAAACTCTTCCAGCAAACAGCTCCTCCATTCATCATATAAACGTAGCCGGATTGGGATTTCATATCATCCCGATCTGTTTGGAAACTGGCATCTGTGTAACCCTTTACACGTAACTCAGTCTCGCCTCCAAACACTAAGAACGAATCCTTGGTCCTTCTTAAGTACTTAAGGATGTTCTTTACGGCTATCCAGTGACTCTCACCTGGATTTGCTTGGTAACGACTTGTCATGCTCAAAGCATATGCAACGTCGGGACGAGTGCACATCATAGCATACATGATTGATCCAACAGCTGATGCGTAAGGGATCAATTTCATGCGTTCAATCTCCTCGGGTTTCGTAGGGCACTCTGACTTGCTCAAAGTGATCCCACTTCCCATAGGAATAAAGCCTCTCTTAGAGTCTTTCATGTTGAACCGATCAAGAATCTTATCAATATAAGTCTCTTGACTTAATGCTAGTATCCTTTTAGATCTATCCCTATAGATCCGGATACCTAAGATGCGCTGGGCCTCTCCTAGGTCTTTCATTTGGAAATGTATTCCTAGCCACTCCTTTACAGAAGTGAGCATTGGAATATCATTCCCAATGAGTAGTATGTCATCTACATACAAGACTAGAGAAAAAAAGTACTTTACTCCCACTAAACTTCATGTATAAACACGGTTCCTCGACACTTCGAGTGAAACCATTTTGTTTAATTACATGATCGAAATGATGATTCCAACTCCTGGATGCTTGCTTAAGACCATAGATGGATCTCTTAAGTTTGCATACCTTCTTAGGGTTTGATGGATCCACAAAACCTTCAGGTTGTGTCATGTACACTTCCTCTTCTAGAATCTCATTCAAGAAGGCGGTTTTGACATCCATTTGCCAAATCTCATAATTATGAAATGCGGCAACCGCTAAGATAATCCTTATGGATCGAAGCATGGCGACTGGGGCGAAGGTTTCGTCATAGTGAAGACCATGAACTTGGGTGAAAATTTTTGCCACCAATCTAGCTTTGTAAACATCATTATGTTTGTCTATGCCCACTTATTGATCTTAATAGATCCACCGACACTTGAAGAGCTCGTACCTCCTTAGTGGTAAATCACACCAAGCCACATACGATTGTCGACATAGAACCATTCGGATTGCAGGCTCCTACCATGGCTTGAGCCGGACGAGAAATGGCTGCTTTGTAGGTAGTAGGTTCGTTACTTTCAAAAAGTAAAACATTATAGTCATCACCGTCCTCTATAATACCAAGGTATCTATCAGGTTGATGACTAATTCTGCTTGACCTCCTAGGTTCCGAAGGAATAATGACCGTACCAGACGAAGAGGGAACGTTTTCCTCGTCGTCCTTTTCGGTTTGTGGCTCTTGGACTTCATCAAGTTCAAATTTTCTCCCACTCTGTCTTTTAGAAATAAAATCATTTTCTAAAAAGAATGCATCACGAGACACAAACACTTTGTCCTCGTGTTTATTGTAGAAGTAATAAGCACGTGATTCCTTTGGATATCCTACAAAAAGACATTTGTCAGATTTGGGTGCGAGTTTATCGTCAGACTTATTCTTAACAAAAGCATCGCATCCCCAAATTCTCATAAATGACAAATAAGGAACTTTTCCTGTCCATATCTCATATGGAGTCTTGTTTGCCGCTTTAGTCGGGCTTCGATTTAGTGAAAATATTGCAGATAAGATAGCCAAACCCCAAAAATAATCAGGAAGCTCTGTTAGACTCATCATAGATCGAACCATATCTAATAAAGTTCGATTTCTCCTTTCGGATACACCATTTAATTGAGTGTAGCGTGGTTAAGGAAGGATGCGAAAGGAGCTCCATTGTGGAGACTATCAACAATTGTCAGGTAGTTGAACAAATTCAGGTTCAAGTATTCAACCACGATCGGATCTAAGGGTTTTAATCTTTTATTCAATTGGTTTCTACTATTTGAAATTCTTTTGAATTTTCAAAAGCTATCATTTATGCCTCATCAAGTAGACATATCCATATCTACTCAAGTCGTCGGGTAAAAAGTAGAAGTAGTGATAACCAACCTCTAGCTCGGATAGTCATTGTACCGCATACATCCGTGTGTATAAGTCCTAATACTTCACTTGCTCGTGTTCTTTTTCCAGTAAAAGGAGAACGAGTCATCTTGCCTAGAAGACAAGATTCGCATACGCCATAAGATTCGTAATCGAATGGTTTGAGTACTTTAGATGAAACAAGTCTTTTTATGCGTCGTTCGTTTATGTGCCCTAAACGACAATGCCAAAGGTATGATTGATTAGGTTCACCTGTTTTGAGCTTCTTGTTTTCTACATGATAGACCTCTTTTGCAATATCTAGAACATAAATACCTCCAATAGAAATGGCCTCGCCATAAACCATTTCAGTAAAAGCAAAAGTACAACAGTTGTTCTTAATACAAAATGAAAAACCTTCCATGTCTAACACGGAAATGGAGATAATGTTCTTGGTAAGAGTTGGAACATAATAGCAATTATTTAAATACAACTCTAAACCATTAGGCAAAGGAAGAACGTAGGTGCCCACGGAAACTGCGGCTACCTTAGCTCCATTTCCCATGCGCAGGTCCACGTCACCCTTGGCTAGTGCTTGCACGTCCCTCAGCCCCTGTACATGATTACAAAGGTGAGAACCACAACTGGTATCAAATACCCAAGAAGAGGTACTAGCAAAGTTAATATCTATCATATAGAGTGATGAAAGAATTTTACCTGACGTTGTCACACAACCGTCTTTCTTGTCTTTCAAGTACTTGGGGGCAATTGCGTTTCCAATGCCCTTTGCCATTACAATAATAGCAATCCGCCTCCGCGTGTTTGTTGACTTTGGGCTTGGCCTTATAAAAGACCTTGGCCTTTCCCTTGCCGTATTTCTTGAAAAGAGTCTTACCCTTTCCCTTGTCCTTCCTTACCCCAAGGTGCATGTTCTTCATTTTCATGGAAAGAACATCCTTGGGTTCACTCCCACTAGCCTCCATGTCCCTCTCCGCTTGGGTGAGGAGTGCATGGAGTTCATGGAAAATCTTGTCCATGCCATTCATGTTATAGTTCACCCTAAATTGGGTGAAATAGGGAGAGGTGAGAAGGATTTTACCCACCACTAGTTGCTTCGGAATTTTGCACCCTAGACGCTCTAAGGTGTCGACGTGCTCAACCATTTTGAGCACGTGTGGGCAAAATTTTTGGCCTCTTTGAAGTTTAGTGTCAAAGAATTTCGCAGCCGCCTCATATTGGAGAATTTGAGAGGCTTGCGAAAACATCGACGTAATCCTCGTGAATATCTCATATGCATCGAGAGATATCAATTTGAGTTTGAGTTTGGGTGAGATTGACCAAATCAAGACATTATTGACGTCATTGGCAACCTTCAAATAATAAAGGTCATATTCGGCCCGAACCACCGCGGACGATCTAGGCGCGGGTTCGGTGGGGGGCTCTTCGACCAAGTAGCGAAGCACGTTATCAGATATCGCGGCGGTCTTGATCGTTGATTCCCATTCAACGAAGTTACTACCGTCATCTTTTAGGACACTTTTGTCCATGGCGGATCTCAACCATGAGTCCTTACCCAAGGTTGCGTTGTTTGATGAAGTTGACATTGTGCGAATATGGTTACTACAACAAAAAGAAATCTATAAACATTCATTGTTAATTTACTTGAAATTTTTTTTAACAAGTTTAGCATTTATATAATGACCTCTCACTAAATTATATAAATGATTCCAAGACCCATCTTTAAATTAAAATAGTCATCGCATGCTACCTTTATCTAGAAATGGTAAGTCATTACTTAACTAATTCTACCCCTAGAACTCTTGGTTGACGAATTTCAATTAAATCCTTCTCCTAGTCCCAAGATAACGCTTATCTCGTTGAGTCCAATCCAATTTTAGCTTGTCATCGTATCACCCTACTTACCAGAGGTAAAAAGGGACCCACGAGCGTGGTAGCCCTAATGAACACGGGATTCATAGGTGTTACTCACTGGTAAGGCTAATCTCAATGTTTTAAACATGTGAGAGATCTTGTCAATTTAGTTATTAATTCCCTATAAGTGAACTAAGTCGGTGAATTGTGAATAACGTTGAATTGACAATAACGGAAAATAAAATGCATGTGTGACGATTTTG
>JAIUZE010024114.1:0-15579 GCA_022085475.1 Heliosperma pusillum | reverse complement strand
GGGTGTCAGCTCAGTTGTTACCCTTACTTGATGATCTGTAGCAGGTTGGAGAGTATGCTTGGGGTGCCGCTTGTTTGGCATATCTGTACCGGCAGCTAGGCATGGCATCGCGACGGGAGGCTCGCGGTGTTAGTGGGTGTCTGCCCTTATTGCAGGCATGGATTTACGAGTACTTCCCCCAGTGTCGGCCACACGGGGGAGATTATTTGGAGGGCAGGCCACGGGTGGATGCTTGGAGGCACGTTCCTCGGTTTAAGGGCGACATTGACCATTTCAGATGTGGCGTGTTAGGTTGGACGGGTTTACCAGGGAGCAGGTTAGATGGACGCCTTATTGGACGCGTATGCCGAGTTCTGCGAGATATTCTCGCTATTCCGGCTATATTCGATATCAGTCCATTGTTGACCCGTACCAGCCTGATCGTTGTATGCGCCAGTTTGGGTACATTCAGACTATCCCGATGCCTATGTTTTCCCATGTACCGAGTACCGTCCAGCAAAGAACGGTTATAATGTGGAGTTTGGTCGGGAGCCCGATACGATGTGGGGCCACGAAACTTCCTTGGTGAACTTCAAGAGTCGGTCTCGACGAGCTACGATGCCTTTCGAGGTATCTCGAGACTATGAGAGATGGTACGATGATATTTCTCACCGATTCTATTTTTCACCATCGGACCGTCTTCATTTTATGCGTCCACCTTTCCACGCTGAGCCAGAGGTAGCCGTTGCACTTAGTAGGCAGTTCTCAGAAGTCTATCGTTTACCTACTCCGGAGATGCAGCAGCAGCAGTTGGATATTTTGTTTAGTCAGATGAGCATGTACTACGATACCCATGATCAGGGTAACTAGTACCGGATATTTATGCATTGTATTTGTTTTCTTCGGTTTTATGTAGTATTGACTTATCTTTTATTTAATTAGTTATTTGTTTTTATTGGTTTGTTGATTTATTTACTTTTATTTATATTATTGTTGTATTGGCCACAACATGAAAACCCTAAAATTTTGTCTATTTAAACCCTTTACCCAACAAATTATTTCCACACAACTCACTATCTTCTCTCCACTCTAAAAATATATTACTCCTCTTATACTACACTTTAATCATGGTGATGACTAACATACAACTAGTGAATTATTATCAAAATAAAATTAACGAGATAGTTAACGAGTTTCCCTTACTATTCGACCGCCTTATGATTGTTTTGAATAATCATGTACTTAATAATTTCATTAGTCGTGACAATCCTCCCCTATCTTCGCTTCAACTAATGCATGGACCTATTTACGGTCTCAACAACCCTTCCATTCACCCTAGGAACGTAACAGAAGGTATGGTTACTTTTAATCCATTGTCTAATTTTTCCATTCAAAAAAATTGCAAAAATTATTATGAAGTTTTGTTTTTGTATTTTCAGAAACTGTCATCTTGAAGCGATGTGAGTGGGAGAAAGTGAAGTTGGAGATAGTTGAACTGTTTAAGAGGTGTTTGACAGTTATCCCATATAGGACCTTACACTCTCTATGTGAAGGGGACGGTCGGATGTTCGTGGGGCCATTTCAGAGTCTTAAAACCTTTGAAATGTATGTAACTTACATAGAGGAGGATTTTTATAGGCCTAATGGTTCTTCTTCCGAAGGATATTCAACTGATTAAGTGTTAATGAAATGTATTTAACGATGATTAATTGTTGGTTCTGCAAAAAATCGTTGTAATATTTATCAGTTTTTAATTAATGAATAAAGTCGTCAGTTGAGTTGTCACATCATGCTCAGAACTTTATTAAAGTCGTCAGTTGAATTGTTAATGAGTTTCCTTCCATATTTCGCCGTTTACTAATCGTGTTTAATAATAATATCATTTGGGATTTCATGAACCGTTATGAACCTAATCTCGTATCACTACCACAAATGATGGGTACTCCCTATAAGACAAATTACCCTCATATTCCTGAAATGAATATAACAAAAGTTAAAATTTCTGTCAACTTTAATTTCAAACCTTAATAATATCATTTCTTATAATTTCATTTGTTTACTTACATAATTAGTTGTTACCATTTTATGTTGTTGTTTAGAATCTGTCCTTCTGAAAAGGGATGAACTAAAGAGGATCGAGGCGGAGTTGATTGAATTTTTCAAAAGATGTGAAACCATCATTCCATCCATGACACTACATCAGCTTATGGAGGGTTACCAGGGTGATGGTCAGATATTCCATGGCCCTCCCGAGCCAATTTTTATATACCACATTTATACCGGCTACTTGGAGGAGGAGTTATTCAAGCCAAAGGAATATTCATCAATAGATTACTCCACTGATTAGTCTTACTAAAACCGACTGCATGTGTTTAATGAAAAAGTGTGGTGATGATGGTTTCGTTTGCAACATGGGTATTTTAATCGTTTCTTCTATGTAATGTAATTTTAAGACTTTAACTTATGTCAGCTTTATTCGAGTACTTTATTAATAAATGTCAACTTTATTCGAGTATTGTCAACGTCAACTATATTTAACCAAAAATTAACGTAAATTAAAAAAAACAAACATTACATAAATATTCATCAAAAGTACAATTACATTTTGACTCCATTAATAAAGTGCTTAACCGAAACTCACTTTCCGTGCAACTTCTTCATCGGTGCTTTCATTTCTACGTCTCCGACTTCTTCCCGTGGCGGATCCGATGCAAGCGTTCCAGTTCTCGATATTTCTCTGGTACAAAGTTTCGAGATGACTGCCACTTTCGTGTCTATAAGTCCGCCAAGCGGGAGCTAGTGGTGGCATGGCAACATCATCTTGCGGCCCTCTTGAATGCAACCGCATCCAATGACTGTGGTAGTTTACAATCCACATAACACCAAAGGGTTTTTGACCTGGAACCAAAGCCCTAAGTGGTAAAATTGTCTCACAACTACCACCCCACATTTTCTCACCATTGTCGCGACGGAAATGACCGATAACACATATAGTCCAGTTGAAGGTGGTTGCAAACACAAGTAAGTGGTCGGAACACATCCAATGCTCCGTACCGCATGGGATCTCAAGATAGAACTCGGCACGCCTCAATGTAATCTCAAAGCCTGTCAAACCAGTCTAGAGGATGGATGAGTACCGAACAGGTTCTTATAGACGTCGTCGCTCCTAATCTCTCGGGCACACCACATCCTCATCTGAAGGTAGTCGCCCTCTTGCCCCCGTTGGGCATGTGATATAACCCGGTAACCACAGTGACCATCGTCACCGACATCTACCCAACCATCGAACTGGCCCCAAAGCACCTCCGGTACCCCGTATCGTTTAGACCAAGTTGAGAAAAGGACGGTGTAGTTTCTTTCTAACGGAGCGTTTGGTGGTCCTGGAGGAAAGTCCCCAAATAAGTGAGTACGAGCAGTAGATCCATCGGTGCTAGGTGTCCCATATTTCCTTTGACTATGCTCGAAAGACGACTTGTTCCTAGTCGTGGATTTTTTTGGACGGCCTTTCGGGTTCTCGTTAATAGGAGGTGGCAAAACGTCCTCGTCCTCCGGATGTAGGGCATCACGCATCTTCTCGGCTACCAACCTACGACGAACCGGGTCACTGTTTCTAGCTTCCACTACTAACCCATCAAACTCATCATCATCGGTTCTCGGCATTTGATCAACACTATCAAATACCAAGGTCTTCCAAAAAACATGAACATCATCAACATGGACCCTCCTACCTCTCCTACTCAAATAAACCAATTTGCATGCACAAGGTAGGCCATGAGTTGTCTCAAGCACATGTCCACATCCCTCCTCTAACCCAACACCAAGACCAAGCCCTCTCTGAAGCTCCTCCTCCATTATTCCTATTGCCTTCGTCGACACGACCCCTAGCAACAATGAGAACAAACGACTAGTTATACGAGGCCGACTCCTTGAATCCTCAAGTGACTTTCTAATCTCCGAGTGTTGACTATCAAGCATGTCATTCATCTTCGACCACATACTATCAAGTGTCAAATTTGCACTTTTCAACCATGACTTAAGTAGAGAATGAGCCGACTCGACACGGGAAGTAGACGTGTTACCGAAATGTAGTACATCGTTTGTATAACATCGCACAAACTTCTCCTTGTGCATCGCCCAAGTGCTCAAAACATATCTCCCTAAGGGACCCCACTTTACACGAAAAGACTCCAATGCTTTTTCATACTCTTCCACGGTTAATGCATCAATAACCCGTACCCAACCCGCTTCTGGATTATAGTAGACAAGATCTCTATACCACTCGGTCTTGTAGATGTTCAGGGTTTTGGCATTGATGGCGCGGTTCACGTGCCACCGACACAATAAATGACTAGAACCGGGAAACACCTCCCTAAGAGCGGCGATCAAACCCAACTCCCGGTCGGTGACGAAGACGGTAGGGGAAACAAAGACAGGTGCAAGAATGTCCGACAACCGCCTCAAAATCCACGTGTAGGAATCCTCGGACTCCGTAGAAACAAGTGCACAACCAATTAGGAACGAATTCCCGGTCGGGGTAACACCAACAATCTCAACCAGTGGATTCTTATAGGTGTTTGTCTTGTAAGTAGAATCAATGAGCACAACATAATGATAGGCTCGGAAAAGCTGCACGGCTACGGGATGTGCCATGAATATATGAGAGATCTGTCGTGTCTCCGGATCACTCAAATGCCACATCAAATAATGTGCTTCTACCGCAAGAGCAAACATTTGTTGAGCCGTGTTCCTTCCACCCCTAAATTCCCGCCTCAGTTTCTTCGTCTCGTTATATATTTGATTATTTGACGGTTGAGGTTTAGCCGGCGTTCTTTGGTGAAGAGCGTTCTTGATGTCTTTTGGAAGCACACCGGCCTTAACCTGTTGCCTCACATACGCTTTCTCCTCGTCATCCAAAGCCGCAAAATGACGATCACCATCCTTGTAAACCACTTCCTCGTGATTGTGAAACCCTTTACCCTCGGCGGTGATTATGTTCCAAACTGCACCGCTATCGTCACCTTGCCGAGGGTAGTTCTGCACGGCTCGGATACGGAAAGTGCATCCACACTTATTCGACCCACGACGCTTCTCAGGATTATCAATTGGAGGAGGTCTACCATACCTTGAACATCGAAAGTAAGATGCCAACAACCCGTCTTTTCTTCTGTTTTTTGCCCCATTATTTGCTTTAACCAAAGCAAAACCATGATCCATTGCAATCCTACTCGCCCAATTAAAGGCATCATCGCGGGTAACAAAACCTAACTTCGTTTCAAAAAACGAATTGGAATCGGTGTTATTATTCCCAAATTCCTCAAACGAGTCCTGTTCAATGCAAATACGTCGCTAATTAGACATTAAATAATTAATATATATTAGTAAAACATCATCTACATACGTAAAATGTTATTAATCATGACTATAAAAAAACGATATCATCTCACCATGGTTAGATGAAGAACTGGATGTCATAAACCATGGTCAAACCTCCATTTCAGAAGTCTGACCATGGTGGGACGTGTGAACTGGAGGTCTGACCATGGTCAGACATCCATTTCACACGTCCCACAATGGTCAGACTTGTGAAATGGAGGTCTGACCATGGCCAGACATCAATTTCACACGTCTGACCATGGTGGGACGTGTGAAATGGATGTCTGGCCATGGTCCATGACATCCAGTTCTTCATCTAACCATGGTATTTTTTCCTAATTATTTTTTAAAAACCGCAATTGAATTTTAACTAACTAAGACGTTACGTAAATCAATTAAGTTAGATAAGTATAAACAAACAATTAACGGATTCCGGGAAAAAAAAAATTAACAAATGTAAAATTTGATTAATATGTGAACATACCGAAGAGTGTTCGTCCCCCATGATAAGCGATTTAGGAAAATTGTTGTTGTTGGATTTAGTCAAATTGTTGTTCTTGTACGATTTTAATTTTTTTAGTTGAATTTAGTTGTTTTGATTTTTAGAGAATTAGAGAAGAGAGAGATAAGAGAGATAGAGAGTATAATTCATTAAGGGCATTATCGTCTTTTTTATGAAAAACGTCGTTGATGTTTCCTAAAACGTCGTCGATGTTTACCAGGCGCCATTTCAATTGATGAAGTTCCACATAATGATAATGTTGACCCAGTCAATACTGTGGAACCTAACGTTGATGACCCTTTACTCCAGAATGATAACGTTGCCACTGAAATTGTTGATATAGCTCCTGAAATAGTATTAGGAAGGTCCACAAGACCTAGAACGCCAACTACTTCAGATGACTATGTATATCTACAACAATGTGAATTTGACATTAGTATTGATAATGATCCGGTTACGTTTTCACAAGCTATGAATTGTGATGATTCCGATAAATGGATTAATGTCATGAAAGATGAGATGGAGTCTATGACTAAGAATGAAGTCTGGGAGTTGGTCGATTTACCAGTAGGTCATAAGGATGTCGGCTGCAAGTGGGTCTTTAAGACCAAGCGCGACTCCTTGGGTAATATTGAACGACATAAAGCCAGACTGGTAGCTAAAGGCTTTAATCAGAAAGAAGGCATTGATTATAATGAAACCTTCTCTCCAGTTTCTAAGAAGGATTCATTACGGATCATTTTAGCTTTTGTAGCTCATTTTGACTTAGAGCTACATCAAATGGATGTGAAAACGGCATTCTTGAATGGGAGTTTGGAAGAAGAAGTCTACATGGCTCAGCCTGAAGGCTTCATTATTGATGGCAAAGAGGACAAAGTCTGTATATTAAAGAAGTCCATTTATGGACTTAAGCAAGCTTCTCGACAATGGTATATTAAGTTCCATAATACCATTACCTCCTTTGGGTTTCAAGAAAACACTGTTGATCAGTGTATATACCTGAAGATCAGTGGGAGTAAGTTTGCATTTTTGGTCCTATATGTCGATGACATACTTATAGCAAGCAGTGATTTGGGACTATTACGTCAAACTAAAGATTTCCTATCAAGCAACTTTGAGATGAAAGATATGGGAGAGGCGTCCTATGTGATCGGGGTGGAAATATCTCGAGACAGATCACAAAGGACATTAGGTTTGTCTCAGAAAGCCTATATCAGTAAAGTTTTAGAAAGGTTTAACATGGTAAAATGTAATCCCAATGATGTTCCTATTCAGAAAGAGGATAAGTTCAGCTTAAGTATGTGTCCTAAGACTGAGCTAGAACGAAATACCATGAAAAACTTTCTTTATGCATCTCTGGTTAGAAGCTTAATGTATGCGCAGGTCTGTACAAGACCTGACATAAGTTTTGCAGTAGGTATGTTGGGTCGATATCAGTCCAATCCTGGAATGGGTTATTGGATATGCTGACTCAGATTTTGGTGGATGCGTGGACGCAAGGAAAAGCACTTTTTGTTATGTGTTTGTTTTAGCTGGGGGAGCAATCTCCTGGAAAAGTGCTAAACAAACAATTATTGCCTCATCCAATATGTAAGTTGAATTTGTAGCGTGCTTTGAGGCTACTATTCAAGCTTTATGGTTGCGGAATTTTCCTTCAGGGCTTAGCATTATGCATTATGTTGCAAGGCCTTTGAAAATTTATTGTGATATTACCGCAGCTGTCTTCTTTTCGAAGAATGACAAGTATTCTAAAGGGATAAAGCACATGGAAATGAAATATTTGTCAGTTAAGGAGGAAGTTCGGAAAAACACTGTGTCAATTGAGCACATTATGACTAGTGCTATTATAGCAGATCCTTTAACTAAGCGATTACCTCCAAAGACATTTTTGAAGCATGCTATTGATATGGGTCTGGAGGATAATCATTAAGGCTTTTCGTTTATGTTTGGATCATGCTAGTGCTTTGTAATGATGACACTCATGTTTTGATTAATCAACTTATGTTTTATTATGATGATGATTTCCGAACAATTTTATGTATCGTATTATTGTTATTGTATACATTATTGTTGCACGATAAATAGAATTAGTCCTTTTCCTCAAGGACATTATTTGGGGATTATGTTTGCTCCTTGTACAGACTGATTATTCTAAGTGATTGGTCTGTAGTACATGGAAGGACCACTTCTCTTTTATAGTAGTGTCTCCGCCATGACTCAACCAGTTGTTCAGGGATGATCAGGGTAATTAAGATAAAGCCATTGTGTATTCATTTAACCGTCTTCGCGCCTTATGTTATAATTAAACGTGACATTATGTTTTAATCAGTACTATGGTCCAAGTGGGAGAATGTAAGAATTATTATATTATTATTTAATTGTCTATTATGTGGACCTAATTACTGATGTTAGTCGCCTTAATTGAATAATGGTTAAATATATTGTTTCGGGTTTTTAATAGGAGTCCTAGTTTAAGTGGATTATGGTTAATGTTTACAGGCCATTAACATATAGGCCCACTTATTCTATTAAGCCCCTCCTGCCATCTCTCTATATAAGCACACATGTTTGAGCTTTAACCTAATTCATTCACATTAAGAAACACACATTAAGCAAGTGAATTAGAGAATAAGGAAGGCAGGAGAAGGCAAAGCAATAAGAGTTTATTCTTTATCTTTCTTAAGTAACTTTATTATCAGATCTGATGGCTGCACCACGTAAGTACCTTTCAGTAATTATTGCTTTAATCAACATCCTGTAATTTATGTTTACAATCACAACTTATTACTTTAACTCAAGTTACACAGCAACTGTATACTTTTACGATAAAAACTGCAAAACAGGTTTCCCGCTATTGAAAGATATACACAAGCCAATAATTGGAATTGAAGCATCAGTGAAAGCCCTGCATCTAAGAAATTGAAAAACGTAATCACACACTGGAACTTAGACGGAGATTAATTATAAACATTTCTGAAATATGTATGCCTCTTCCTAGTTAGAAGCAGCGTCACCACCACACATAATATACCTTCAAGCAAGACGAGCAACTTAAATTTTATCGTTGTCATACATACTGAAAGTTCGTCTCAAAAAGTCAAGAGCAACATTTGTCAGCTCCAGACGCTGCACACATTTAGTAGCAGTAACAAAGAATGATAATATCAAGCTGTTTTTCATTTGAGGAATGTGCCTAAATGTCCAGCTAGTATGCAACGATACAAGTAACAATTAGTCGATGCTATCATGATAGAAAACATCTCTGTGATATGTTCGAATCCAATTCAAAATATATACGCTTCAAACCTTCGACACATTGAGGCCTCAAAATTTGAGTTTCTTGATTAAAAACAAAAATTTGAGGCTTCGGGATGAAGTACATCTATAATAGAAAACCTCCGCGAGCTGACAGCAATAAATGTATCATTATTTAGACCACTTCCAACTTGCAACATAGAGCTGTCATCGAGAAACGGATGCTGGTCGGTAAGGATCATGCTCTTCGTAGAGTAACTAAGCTTATCAAGGACACAAGCTAATTTAACATCGCTCAAATTTCCACTTTAAACAGAATAAATAAGTGCATAATATTATAAATGTATTTTTCTTTTAAAGTGTATATAAGACAAACTGTTTTGAGATTGAGATTAGGAATGTATGATGTGTAAGATATAATTCATCGTATTTATTTAATCTTAGGGATTGTCATGACATTGATAGCTTCTATACAAAAATCACCACCCAAATTATTTGATTTTACGCACCGAAATCTGCACACCACACATCCCCACCCCACTTGACCACCACAACAAACAGATAACAATTGCGTCATTTTAAGCACAACACCCATACTTCCTTACATATGTATCCCCCCACTTTAAAGAAATGGCCTACAATCAAAGGCAATGCTAAACACAACCCAAGATTTTGACGACCCAAATGAAGCGGCTGTCATCGTCGAGCCATCAACGCCAAGAGTTCTATTACTCTTGGCATCGGCTTTGGAACGGCTGGTTAGTCGGAATGTTCAGCTGGTTGATCAAACCGTATCAAACCCAGTACCACCAAACGGGTTTGGTCCGGGTCTGAGGGTGAATTTGAAGGTATTTGATGGGGTTAGAGCACCAAACATAAGTATACCAAAGTACTTGGAAAGGTTGTACAAATATACAGAATGTAGTCCATCATGTTTTGTGGTGGCCTATATTTATATAGACAGGTTGGTTCATAAGCACCCTGAAATGATGCTTCTTAACCATAATGTTCACAGGCTCGTACTAACTACTCTCGTCGTTGCCTCTAAGATCCTTGACGATGTGTACGTTCACTCTTTTTTACTCTTTTCTTCATTAATCCATTTGTGTATGTGGAGTCATGTTTTATGTATCCAACACAACCATAATCTCCATTTCCGTCAAAAACATCGCCCAAGACGACAGATAATCGAGAGATGGTAAACGGACACGTAACCGAGTTGTATGATTTTCACAAAAATGATTAATGGTTGATTGATATCACTGGTAAAAATTGTTTAAACACAAATTTTCATTGAAGTCCGTCAACAGTGAAGACAGGTCAAATGTGTCCAATTTAAATACAAATGTAACAACGTAACAAATAACCAACTATAGCCTAGATAGCACGGACACTTCTCCTAACCAGCCGTCCCGTGTCGGATACCGTGTCGGACACACGGACACCTATAAACAAGGAATGTGAGATTGAAAGACTAGAAAAGATTGATTAGAAGATGAGTTTGGATGAGAAAATTGATTAAAAGATGAGTTTGGGTGAAAAATACGAATAAATTATAATTAAAATCAAGTTTTACACTCAATTATTTACATTTAATATCAAATATTAATACAAAAATAAAATTGTATGTTATTTATAACTATAAAATATATATTTTATTAAATTTAAATGCCGTGTCCCGTGTCCTAAATTTCACGAAATGCCGTATCACGTGTCCGTGTCGTGTCCGTGTCCGTTTTGGTGCTACCTAGGCTATAGCTTAGAAAACGTTGTTGTTTACATTTGTCGTTAAACTGCCTACATTTGACCCGTTTTCAGTGAGACCAACCGTTATTTAAAAGGGGGAATACATTATACATGATCAACATAATCTCTTTTTTTTTTTTAAATGAGCATATTATATCACGGATAAGAATCTCTCAGGCGCTCATCACTTAAGCTAACTCTTATTCTTTTAGGATAAACATTTTCACTAACATTGCCCGCCGACGGATCGGGCTAGGTGAGGGGAGCCCGGAATCAACCAGGGGTGGGAACGGGTCTGGTCGGGCTACGGGGCTGATTAATATTTTTTAAATTGAAGACAGTAGATGATAAGTCATGGTGGACTGATTAGTATTTTTTTTAAACGGATGAATAATGAGACTCAAGATTGTACAGAATTGTAAATTGAAGTGTTGTGTGAATTAATAGGGGTATTTATAGTGTATTTATGGGATTTAAAAAAATGTTTTATTTATTAATAAAAAAAAGTTGGCAGTGAAAGTGTCAAACTAGCCGTTTGATATTTGACAAATAAAAATTCCTCAAATATTGCGGTAAAATTATAAGAGAACACAACTACTTTAATTATGCTACATCTACATCTCCATCTCCATCTCCATCTCCATCTCCAAGAAAAGTAGAAAACAACTTTAATTTTGTTCAACTTCAAGACCATCTCTATTTTCCAACACTCCCTACATCCAGTGGCCGATGCACCTTATAACAATCAGCAAGTCTCCCGTCGCAAGCTTAAGACGGGTCACCTTTCTCTCACAAAGTATAAGTGGGGGTGCAAGTGGGAGGCTCTATTTCCCACCCACTTGCACCCCCACTTGCATTTTGTGAGGGGGATTTGACCCGTCGCAAGCTTGCGACGGGTCGGTCCGTCACAAATGAGAATTTGTGTATAACAACAGGGGTCCTAGTACACTCCAAAAGTTGACAAAAACCTGTATAATTTGTGGCATTTAGATGATAGGACACCCTAAATTTACGAATAGGACCTCTGATTCAGTACCAACAGACCTACTCTATCGTCATGAATTCTTCTAAGGAAAGGAAGAACCACGTACTACTCTTATCAGTACTAAACTATATTTTCCTATTTGTAGAGTTTGTGTATCTAGACTTGTGCATAATTACAATTGTACTGCTACTTCACTATTTTCTTGTTATTGCCTTGATTTTATTGGTATCCCTTCCAATTACTTGTTACTAATAATATAGTCCTTATATATAGATTTATTATAAAATAAATAAATGATTTAGATGGGGTGAAATTTTTCATAGTGAGTTTTTTGTGTGACTACCTAGTAATAAATTTGTGAGATTATTAGTAACATTGGTACATGAATACTAAAAGTCAAAAATAGGTTCGGAAGATAAAACGAAATACTTAATGGAAATTTAAACGAGATAGAAATAATATAATGGGTACCAGTTTAGAAGTCAAGTATCGTCAAAAGAATTACGAAAATATTGTCACTTTTTTTTTCGCACGCTAGAGGGATCTTATAGTAAATTATTATAAGACAACGTATTAAAAATCAAAAATATGTGATTTTTACGAGTGCTTAGCGATAAATTAAAGGGGACCCCGGGAAAAAAAATTCTAGCTCCGTCACTGCCTACATCTCCATCTTCCAACACTCCAAGTCCCCATGGTAGTCCCCTATCTCGAAGGCAAGGACTCCAACAATAACTTTTTTATTTTATTTTTATATATTATATATGCAATCTGGTGATGGCGGGTCAGAGGGCGGGTTTGGTAGGCAGGTATGGCCGGGTTTGCCAGAAGGGTCGGGTTTCAACCGACATGACCCGAACCCGGTCAGTGTTCCTAACGGGTCGGCAGGTCACTAGCGGGTCTCTCGGGCCGGGTAAGAGGCGGGTAGGGTGGCGGGTCATGTTTGGGTTGGTCGGGTTGACTTGAGGCTTTGACAAGCCCTATCTAACATTGCGTAGTTATTGGTAACCATTTTATTATATGTTTATTATATCAACATATATTCTTTTATTTTGTGGCAATTGTATTCTACAACTACATATTAATATATAATAACTCATTTATTATGTGAGCGTTTTACATATACTCTCTCGAGTCCATTAATTATGCTTAGGTTATGAATGGTGTAAAAGTTTTGTGTGATCCTTACAAAGTTCATACAGGCAATACAACAATGCATTTTATGCAAAAGTTGGAGGAGTGAGCAATGTGGAACTAAACAGATTGGAGTTAGAGTTACTTTTTTTATTGGATTTTCAAGTGATGGTTAGGTCGCAAGTGTTTGAGAGTTACTGTTGGTATCTTGAGAAAGACAACATCAAGACTTGTAATACAAATACTAACAGAATCATTCAAGATGTACTACACTTTGATCTCAATCTCATTAATGATATAGATGCTACGTAATTGTAATTAAATTTAAGTTGGAAATTGTCTAGTGTCGGATCTTGTAACAAATGGTTAACACTATGCTTCATTTAAATAAATTAAATTGCTTAAACATTTCTGACCATATATAAATTAAAAGTTAGTTATTGATAAATCATGCTTATTGAATTAGTTAAGAAATTAAATGATTAAGAAGCTCAAATTAGGCTATTGTTAACGTGAGGGTCAATTTACAATATCCTGCCTTCACACCCTCATATGCTTAAGATGTCTTCATTAGTTTATCTCCAATTCTTCATCATCAAAATTTTACCCTTATCATTCTTCGTTGTTTAAGTAGTAGATGTGTTTGCAACTCAGAAAGTTAATGGCTTTATCAATTGCCAAAAGATACTGCCTCCATTTTTCTCAAATTTTGCTTTTTGGTTCTAGTGTGTTCATTTGTAGTGTTTGTTGAATAATGACTTGTGATTTCTCATTACCAAATACTCATTCCATTTTTCTGTTTTCTTCTCTATACAGTTTTCAATGCGATACTTTTACCAAGTTTTTTACTACTTTTTTGTTGGAATATATGATTTGTCAAAGACTTTTGAATGATAAATATAAATATTTTTGTATCATATGACAATTCATTATAACTTTTAGGATATTTAAGGTCAAAACATTGAAATCCTGACCAAAAAGTCAAATGAGAAGAAAAGAGAAATATAGAGGTAGTATCTAATACACATATAGAAGAATATAATGGGCTCAAGCAGGAGATGAAGATCACGAATTGCCCAGTTTGAGAAAATAATTAAACTTTGTTGTGTGGGAAATCGGTATTACCACAATACAATTATAATAGGATTATAACGAAAAGTAATAATTTGATATTGCTAGTCAGAAACGAAAACAATAAGAATAGTAGAGATTTAGTAATCAACCTCCGGTCCTAGCAATTGGCGTAAAGAACAGAGATATCAAAGTAGATATCCTCCTAATCGTTGCACCCAAGATGCTCCGAGAAATACCCTTTTCTTTTGCTAGAAAGTAAACCTTTTACACGATCTCACTATTGAGAAGAAGGTTTTTGAGTTTTGTCAAAAGTTACAGTTAACTTTTGTCTGTTGTGTGATCTTCAGATGAGATGGAGGCAGTGTGAGAGAATGAGAGCAATTAGGTTAGAAAATTCTACTGCTCACCCTCTCCTCTCTCACGGCTGGTTGGTAGGTTTTATATGAGGGAATTTTTATGTCTCCTCAAACTAACTACCATTGACCCGAAAACCCGAGTGTATCTGAATACATTCGTTTTTGTTCATTTTAGCTTCCAATATAATGTAATATATTATAATCGTCGTTTTTACATGGACCGACATTATAATACATCATTAATTATAAATATCCGTATATTTATAACTTGCCAATTAATTATAACGGTTTACGTTTAATTAGCTTACATTATATACTATCATTAAATATAACCTTTTATATTCAATTTTACGAATTACAGTTAATTCGTCTCAGCTAACTTTATTTAATCATTATTAAATAATCGTCTCATCATCACATTGACTAACCTTTTAGTCAAATACACTGACTAACCTTTTAGTCATATAATAGGGTATCAACATGATTATTTTCTCAAATAATCACATCTCTCAAACACATCCTATAGGTGTGAATTTTAGGGACCAGTTGATCACCGCCATCTGTATGACAATAACGTCAAACTTATCTAGCAAGCCAACCGTTATTGATAAACGTTAATCAACTGATTATTATACAAAGTATACCCTTTGAACCTACAGAGATTTATTTATGTTATTGCACTAACTGTGGAGGACACTGGCTCCAACAATCTCCCACTTGTCCGTACAAGTGTATGTGCGATAACCGATTCTCATATCCATAATAACTTTCTCCCACTCAATGTAAAACAATTTGCAAAGTCCGTATTCACAAAGGTCGTATTTTACAAGTGATCTGTATCAAGAGTGGTTTCCCCGACTAGAGAGTAACTTAACTGATAAATGAATCTTCATTCGAGCATGGCCATGCATTTCAGTTACAGCTCCTCGAGTGGCCCTGAGAAATATCATATCCTGATAAAGGTGGGATATTTTCTTCAACTCGAAACTTGCAGATACAAGCGCAGTATGAAATGACCCAGTGAAAATCTACTTAGCATCCTGTTACGATCGACCATGAGAAAGAAACCAAAGTCACCCAAAAACTGCCTTTATCTCAAGACGGACAGTCGATAGGTCAAAAGAATCGACTCTAGGGAACACTATGGGCCTATCCACAACCTGGCACCTAATGTT
>JAIUZE010024113.1:0-27876 GCA_022085475.1 Heliosperma pusillum | reverse complement strand
ACTCACCTTGAGTTATAATCATAGTGTTGATTATACGAGTGGGTTGATAATTCTTGTAATCCGTAGAAAGGTACTAAGAATTATTAATCGAGAATAGTGGACGTAGGTTTCAACGTGTGAAACTGAACCACTTCAAAAATCGTGTGGCTCTCTCTTATCTCTTTACTTTTCGTTATTTCGTTACTTGCGCTTACTTTGATTAATTAATTAGTTGATTTTAATTCATAAGATCAAATAATTAATTACATATCCTATAAATCGAAAAAGTGGGGCTAGTTTTTAATAATCAATTTACCCCCCCTCTTTCGTATTCGATCAATAGACTCTACAATTGGTACTAGAGCCTCGTGCTCTTGATTGCCTTACAGCAACCCTCAAAGGAAATTCACCAACCTTGGCGACACATATTCCAATGCCTTGGAAATGTTGATACAACAAGGCAAAATTCGACCTATAGGACCTACACCTGACCCGGAAAAGAAAGGTAGGCTCCGGGATGGAGACGCTTATTGCGAATATTATAGAGGCAAAGGACACGACAAAAAGCAATGCTACAAGTTGAAACATGTGATTCAAGATATGATTAAGGACGGTCGTGTACCCATCCCTCTTGGGAGCAAGCCTAATTACCCTCTTGAAGTTCTAACGATTACAGATGAGGAATCCACCTTGGATTGTTCACACCTCATCTCCCCAGTCGAAGAAGAATTCCATATGTTGGAAAGTGAAAAAGAGATGTTCAAGAAGAACCAGAAGACAACAAATTCAAATCAGAGTCGGAGTCGGAGTTCGAGTCTAGCGAAGTTGATAAGCATTTAATTAGTCACATTTTTCCCTCATTTTCGTCCCCATTTTGGTCCGTTTACACGGATTTGCGTGCCCTTGATTGCATTTTGCTTCCCGATTTCCCGTGCTATGAATGTCGATCTTAATCTGTAGGAATTAAGGCGGAAATGAAGAAATCGGAGCATAAAGGTCTTGCATGAGTCGGGATTCGAAGATGAGAAGAAGAATGAGGAAAGGAGCTTCAGGTGGCGCAGGCCGGTCCTCTGACCGGCGGCCGGCCCACCGGCTCAGAACACTCACCCACAAATGAAAGAAGATGAGAATGAGAAGAAAAGGCCCAGGTAGTGCCGGCCGGTCGACCGGCGGCCGGTCGCCTACCCGGCCTGTGCAACAACAGTAGGTGCTTGGGAAGTATTATGTGCTCCAGGCCGGTGTGATGCCGGCGGCCAGTTGACCGGCCAGGACCCCCACTCTTCACACTTAGAGGATTTTTGAAGACGTGAAAATTGAAGTTACTGATGTGCTCCCAGCCGGCCAGACGACCGGCGGCCGGTCGACCGGCCAGGAACACAGCTCCGCATTTTCGACTCTTCTTCTAATTTCTTTCTTAATTTTCGAGATACCTATATATACCCTTCCCCTAATATTTTGTAAGTATCTTTTTCATTACATCTTAGCACAAAACCCTAGATAATTTGTAACCTCTATTAAGCACTAATTACTCTCTTAATCGTTCCCTAATTAAACTTAATTTCTCATTTCAAGTTGGTAGATCTAGTCTTTCCTAGTAGAATTATCATAGTTTTGGGTTTGTATTGAGGATTTTGGGTTGAAGACATTCTCCCTATTCACTAATACAAGCTTGTTGGTATAAATTTCTCATCTTTTTGTTATTTATGCAATTTAATTTCATTTCTAGTTTATTGTTTATCATTTGATTGTTATAATTATTCATCTCCATAGCATAATGTTCACTTCACTATTCCTTGCCTTTACTTGTTTGATTTCCCTTAGAATGAGTGAGTAGTTCCCTTCTAGGGTTTAGGGGGAGCCTAAGGGAGGATTATGTGGGTTAATTAGTTGGGTAATTAGTAGATTTGTGGTAATTATTTGGGTATTACTCATATGCACACTAAGTGTTTGATGAAATGTGTAAACGAAAGTTGCCCATTTTATCAAGCATGGTTTGATTATCTCTTAAGCGACGGTGGTAGAGATGATTAGACTAAGTGTTTATATGGGTGATTTGAGACAAATGCGATGGCTTTGTTGATGATTATTAATTGTTGAGACATTAGCAATTAATCCTACTCGAATTTGTTACCCATTTGCTAATTGCTAGACTAGCCCATTAATCCCCCTAAGGTGAACCCTTCACCTTAGTTTTCCCTTAATTGTCTTTACCTTGTTATTTAGCGATTACTTGCTTTTACTAGTTTTTAGTTAATCTTCCAATCAATCTCTTATTAGGCTAGAATAGGACTCGATCAAACTTGTAGTTGACCCCTCCATCCTCGTGGATTCGACCCCTTTATACCACTTTTATCGGGTTATTTTTTATGTTTGTTTTGACGACGAAACCCTCATCAAATGGCGCCGTTGCCGGGGATGGCGTAAGGAAACTCGTAGTTTGTTTTGTGTCTTAGATTTAGCCAAGTTACTTGTTGTTTTTGTTGGGTTTTAGTTGTTAGATTATTTGTAGAGTGCCTTGCATTATTGTCTTTCCCTAGTGTGCCCAAAAACACACTAGGAGTCTAACTTGTTTTTGAGTTGCTTTTGAGTGCATGCCTAGGGGTGAAGGGTTGTTCTTGAGCCATCCGGAGCCCGAAAGGTTATTTAGGACACTCCGAGCTAATACACTTGCTCGGGTTAGGAATTCAAGAAGGGTTAGCCATCAACAAGCCAATACTTCAATTGCTTCCACATCCACTCCAACAATCGATCATATAAATCGAAAAAGTGGGGCTAGTTTTTAATACTCAATTCACCCCCCCTCTTTCGTATTCGATCAATAGACTCTACAGATTTGTTACAGGCTTGTCATGCTCCCAGCATACAATTTATTTAGGTATGTGCATGTAATGGCATACATGATTAGTCTCATGTGATCAACAACTCTTAGGTTCAGTGGATGACTATGTCCCTTTCATAGTGATCCCACTTTCATCAACATAAATAACCTATTTAACTTGTTGAAATAGATAAATGATCTTATCGATATACTTGTACCACCCCCCATCCTTCACCTTGGTGGACATGATTATACCAGGTATCCTCGCGTCGACAGACCGAACGGTCATCTGGCCAGGACCCAAAAGGCGATATGTGTACAAGTGGGCAAGGTCAGCAAGGCCAAAGCCAGGTTGTGGTCATCATTCAGGACGCACAAGGATATCAAAATTCTCCAAGCGTACGGCCAAAGCTGGAAAGTATCCAGGTCAATAAGCCTTAAGAACTCTTGAATAAGGTTTGAGAAAGGGAACACCAAGCCCAGGATGAAAGTATACTCGAACAAGCATGCCCACCCAGGACGGTAGGCATCGACCCTTTGGCCTGGTCGAGGGAGGTGGATGATGGCATCATCCTTCAGATTGTATCGAGCACGGAGGGTAGGGAGATCTTCCTCCGTGTAGGCAGAATCGCATTCATACACCCTTTAAGATACCCGTGGAAGGAAACTCCTCCTCATAAGCACCAGCAGAAGAGGAGGCAGGCGTTTGGCGACTGGTTTTGCGACCCATTTCAGAATAACAAGAGAAAGTTAGAGAGGAAATACCTTGGATACAAATTGAAGAGAAAAAAGAAAGGGATGAAATGAAATAAATTGAGGGAGTTAGAGGGGTTTTTATTTAAGGGGGAAAGGTGACGGTTAAGGAGAGTTAAAAGGATAGTGGGAGACTGATTGACGGGACGTGGTGCAGGCGGTTGACAAGATGCAGACCGCTTTCAGAAAAAGGAGAAAGCCCCACTCGCACACGTGTCGCAAGATGCGCCTTTCTGGGGGCAGTTGTTGGGGATTAAATTAATCACCATGTGGATCGATGACGTGGTGCGCACCAATTGGATAGAAACAAACCACACGGATCAAGGGTAAGGGCAGATCAACGGCTGAGATTAGAAGCAACTAACACACCTCATGCAACAGTCACATTTTACCATGTCAATAACCACCTCAGCAAAAATAGAACCTGCAGAGGAGATCTCGCTGGAGGGTAGAAAGACGTTGGAGGACTACTACCAGCACTATAAAAGACGAAGCAATCATAAGAAGCAACACACATTCTCACTCATTCGCTCAAGCATTCAAATACAAGCAACTCAACAATTAATAGTGCAAATTCTCCCTAGTTTCTCTATTTACGTCTAAATACATTGTACCTCTGAGCAAGTACTTTTAAATTTTAGTGCATCTATTTGGAGGGATTCCGACTCTCCCCACGATTTTTCCCACATTGGGTTTTCCGCGTCACTAATCCTTTGTGTCATCCTCTTTCTTGCACCTTTACTTTCGTTTATTCTTCGTTTTGCACTATTAGAGTAGCCACTTTGATCCCACCTCACAATTAAATCCCATAATTAACAAGTTTTTACCAAAAACGGAATTACTCAGTATTTTTTAAGATTTTATTCACTTATGAATATCGCCCTAAACGCTAATGATAACCATTAAATGGGATGGGGAGTATATAAAGAAGGTAAGAAGCCATGTATAAGCCGCCATTGCCGTATATATCGCAACAAAATACTATAAATTTACTCCTACATGCAATCATATGACATAACTTTAGTGGGTAATTTGTCGCGTTGTAATACATTCCTCGTGGTACTTGAAAATCAAAAATAGGAAAGCGCCATTGAAGCATGGAGAAAAGGCAAAGCTTGTATAATCCCCCAAAAAAGATGAGAAGAACCACTTAATTAATTATTATGGGGAAACATCATGCATGCTTTTTTGGCTTTTTAACAAGATATCCCCCCTTCACCCTTAACTTGTTGGGCCATGCGTAAGATCATATATTCATATGCATGCCAATACTACTCCACATTATGGTTCTTCCAAATATGCATGTAACATATGTAAGTATTTGGAGAAAAAAAAAGTAGATTGTATTTCCTCCGTCCCGGTCAATTGTTATTCTTTTTCTTTTTAGAGTGTTTTAGTGAATTGTTATTCTTTCTATATTAGAAAGGTTTTCTATGAGTAATATGCAGGGGCGTCTTAAAATATTTGAAGGCCCGGTGCTAGAAAGTCGACGTGGGTCATAAAATTGATTTTATCGTTGTATGTTTAAAAAGCAAAATATGTGTCCTTATATATCCACCTTCTTAAGATACTACCCATCGCGCCTAAACTTTTGAAACTCATACCGCAAATATATGTAAATTTAAAACGATGTCGGGTGGAGTACTTTTTTTAACGTTTTATGATAATACGCATCTCATTTATAAAGTATTTTGAATATGCGTTAAATAAGCAAATAATGTTTTCTTAACTCATAATTATATGAAAATGAGTAAAAATCGAGGGTATAACTCTCTTAAAAAATATTTAGAATAGGGAAAAGAGAAAGATGGAAAGATGGAAAAATTATGACCATAAAATATAAGGTAAACAAGCTAGAAAAGAAAGTAAAAAAAATGAAAGTTCAAAATTGAAAAAGCGTAGCTATTGGGATTCGAACCAGGGTGACCTTGAACTTAGTTTCTAAAATAAAGTCTTCAACCACTACCCTACAACTGTATTCATGTCATAATTACAATGTTGATATTATATATCCTTAGAATGTATGTAAATGAGGCCCTCCAAGGTGGAGGCCCGGTTTTTGGGCTCAGCCTGAACCGGGCCTTAGCCGCCCCTAGTAATATGATCACATAATGTGACTATTCTTCACTTGTCATCCACTAAATGGAACCACAAATGGTCTCCTACTCTTTTCTTGGCATTAGTGCCAAAATGAAGTGACAATAATTCACCGGGACGAAGGAAGTACTAGTATTCGAAACAAGTGGGGACGGTAGCGAGTTTCGTAATGTTGATCGATTTTTGAACTTGATATTGCGCTAGTTATCGCTGGATAATAAAAAATTTGCAACTTAACTTGAGATTTTAAAAGAAAATCGAAGTTTATTTTATGGCATTTCTTGTTTGGTGACAATGAAATTTTCGTCCTTGATTAGAAATCTGTTCTACAAAATCTGAATAAAAATATAATCAAATGATAATTTTTAGTATTATATTATCAGTCAGGGCTCAAGAGTGATCACCTTATAGATAAATAGATCATAATAGTCATTGTTTGTGAAAATCTAACAACCAATTGAAAAAAAAAAAGTGATTTTAAATTAGGATCAACATCAAAGAAATAAAAACATCATATAAAATATACAAGACTCAATTTAATCGTCTAATTTGAGATGATTTTCTTTTGTAGTAAATAATAATCGGGAAAACATTAGGCGAGAGGTCGATTAAAAATAAAAAATGCATGCTTCACTAACATATGTTAAATGGGGCCTCTAGGATAAAATGTTGTCGCATGATGTCTTTCGAGTATGTCTTAGAGAGTCTTACATTTGAATCCGGCAATTCATTTGTTTAACCTATGGTTTGCCACTTGGTAGACAATATCATTTCATTATTACATCTTGTTGGAGTTGCAATACCTCTTCCTAGTGGTTGCGGATTATTTACCTTATTTGTCTAACCACAATGTCTTAAAGTTTAAGTCGAGTCAAATATATACTCTATATCAAATTATACAATAAATTATCTAAAAAAACAAAATTTATATTTCCTTAGCACCATGTGGCAGTATTTAAATCGTTTTAATTAAAAATAAGACGGATATTCGTTCTCAAGCAAAACTTAACTCATTAATCAATGATTTTTTTAATGAATTAATTGTTTTAATTGAAGCATATATGTACTCATAATACTATTTTTTTTAAAATTATACTTTTGTGTCCGAAAAATTCATATAACTTATTACAAGTGGAAATTATGTTCATAAATAAAGCCGGAGGCTAATTTTTTGTTAATTAATTGCAAAATTTTAAGTTTATAATTTTATCATCAAAATTACTCATTTTTGGTGTTTACATTAAATTTCATAAATTTTACTCCCTCCGTTCCGGTCAATTGTTGTCCTATTCCTTTTTAGAATGTCCCAGTCAATTGTTGTCTTTTCTATATTTGGAAGGATTTCTATGAGTAATTTGATCAGCCAATGGGATTATTGTCCACTTGTTATCCAAGTGGAACCACAAATGATGGTCTCCCACCCTTTTCTTGGTCTTTGTGACAAAATAAAAGAATAATAATTGACGGAGATGGAGGGAGTATTTACTTTTACCTTGGGGGAATGAACTTGTTACATCTTCATATATATTTTACTTTTGATAATGAAGACTAATGGATGATTATATGTCGTTTTTCTTGAAGACATATTGCATGATTAAGTCTTACTACAAGTAACTTGACAATAATTTAAAATGGTTGTCAACACTCATAAAATAATCCAAATTGATAAAACATTTGATCATTTTTGGATAGCATGAAGAAGACGAGAGATGAATATGGAAAAACAATCTCAATCACGCGGGCTTACCCTCTTTCATGCTTAATGATTTAGTGACATAAATAAAATAAAATAAAGATATGAGAATTTCCCAATGAGAAAGAACAAGGGACTAAAGAACAATGACATACATGACATTAACTTACCACTTACATACCACCATGCCTAATGATTTTAGTTTTATAATTAAACTAACATTATATAAGCCTACAATCATCGTATGTGCACGGACCATTACATTGGTCCAACACTAGCATGACAAAACACAATATTGGCTATCAGATTATCAAGTTCCAACAATTTGGTCCCTATGAACCTAACCCTTATTATTGGACTTGTTACTTATTACCAACTACAAATCCACCCTAAAATAATTCGGGGTTGAATGACATAAATCATCTGTCTCACTTTTGTGTCTCATCCCTTGTCAATTACCTTTGTCTTGCGACAAACAATATATATCTATTACATTATGATGTTTCATAAGGAGAATGTAGCAGGATACAAGTTGGAACACAAAATGAGATAGAGAATCCTCTTGATTTGTGCACCTCGATTAAAAAAATGAAATTAGAGCACGTAAAATACAGCCTCTCACCTGCAATTCAATTTGGAAAACATAAAAGCTTTCAAATAAGAAAATAGTGAAGAAAAATTGAATAAGCCGAATTAAAAAATAGGGAAGATTACTTTCATTAAATCTTTGTTTGACTAATTAGTTTGTCCACACGAAAATTATATGAAAATATACAAATTCGCATCGAAAGTAGGATTATGGTGTTTACAATCTTATACTATGTGACAGTCTCATATATAAAGGACTAATTTGCGGATTCTTCCCATCACTAAAAGTGGTCCAATTTTAGTATGAGAGAATAGAAATAAATTCTCAAAATGGAAGCTAATAGGGCGAAGGATAAAGAAGGTGAATTGTAGCAATTGGGTCCCTAACAGTAGAAGGTGCGTGAGAATGTTGTCGACATGTTTTTACAACCACCCTATACAAGTAATAATATGCCTCCTACTTGTAATTTAGTACTTTAAAATTATTTGTCTGTCAAAAACCGTAGATTAACTACTGCTATGATACATTGTAGTGACTTCTATTGAAGGTTTAATTGAAGGGAAATATTAGTAGCTACAAACTCAATTTATAAGGAAAGCAATGAATTGTTATGATTAGATCAATGAATTACTTGCTACGTATAACTACAGTTGCATTATATATTCTTGGCTTTTACGTAACTAGTGAAAACTTATACGTAATATCACAAAAAAAAAAAAAAACACAGATTATCAGTGAAAATATGTATGTTGACGTGCAACTTTATTTACCAAGTTGTTGGCGTCTTGGTGACGTGTGACACTATTGTTTTAGCCATGAATGCTACAACTAGGAAAACAACCAAATTCCGTTTTTTTTATATATATGTTTGTGATATGAGCTTTTGGAAGTATGGACGCATGCTTTCAGATAATTAATTAATATTCAAGCTGTTGTTTAATTTTAATAGTCAAATTAAGTCAACTTAGTAAATAATGTAAGTATATGATTAATGATCAAAAGAGAGTATCAATTGGTGACATGTTGGAGTATGTAGTGGTTAAAAGTAGACCTGGTAAAAGAACAACCATCCGAAAAGACTGACCCGATATTCGGAAGTTGACATGATCTATAACTCTCGAAAGTGACTTGAAACCCGATTTGACCTGTCCCGATTCGAACATGACCCGAGCTTTCTTGACCCGTAATTAAACCGACCCAAAAACGACCCGATCTGAAACTATCGAACCCGAAAATGACCCGCTAAAATATAACTCTAATTGAAACGAAAATACGTAAAATGACTAATAAGCGCAAGTAACCCGACCCATGAAAAAGTTCATATTGAAAGCAAAAGAAACTCAAATTATAATTCTAACTTTTCATGATTTAAATTTTCATGATTTTGAAATAAAGTATGTTTATTTAGGATTAAAGTATAGTTTCCCACATAATTAATTAATCAAACGATTAACATATAAATATAGTCAGTATTTTTCACGTAACCGATCCTGTACAAACATGTATTTTACAAATTCGAATTAGCCCCGAACCTAAAATTAGCCGAACCCGTAGCCCGTTCTTTTTGCCAATTCGACAGGTTAGTCGGGTCGTGTTTGGGTCGGGACAGCTCGGGTTTGGGTTAGATTGGGTCAGCCTACCTTTCAGGTCAAATCGAGTTGGGTTCGGGTTGCTATCGAGTCGGGTCATTTTGGGTCAAATGATGTATCGGGTCTGATGGGGTCATTATCGAATTACTTTAACTTGTTACCATTAACTTTTTAGTATTTAACCATTATTTGCTTTAGTAACTTCACTATTAAGTAGTCAAACGTATCAAATTTAAACACTAAATCTGTTTTATTTTGATATATATTAACCTTAATAATTGTTAGGTTATCACTTTAATCGGGTCAATATCGGGTCGAGTCCAAATAGGATTGGGTCTGGTTCGAGTTTGGGTCACTAGTTACCAGGTCGCGTCGGGTTACGGGTCGTCATCGGGTTGGTTTTGGATCGCAACATTCTCAAGTTCTATCAGATCGGGTTTGCTCGGGATTGGGTCGGGTCAGAGTTACAAGCTCGATAAATCAACACATGGCTGATGGCAGAGTATATTACTCCATACCAAATCTAGTCACTAATGTTGTCTGAATCGGAATTATAGTTGATCGGAAATCTAGTCAGTAGTCACCAAGTATTTATGTTCAACTCAGAAATTGTGGTGTCGCAAATGTAGACGGTACATGCAAGATATGGAAGGGAACACACATTCCATAAATGAGGATGATTGCATGTTTGCTCTCCTGTTTTTCTTTTGCTACACATAATCTTTAGAATTTCGGGAGATTTTTCTAAAATCTATATTACATATATATGTATTCATATGATTAGCTCACACTTGTTATAAAATATGATTAGTTGGATACGTAGCCTCCAACTGGTGGTTTGTAATGTTATATATCCAAGGCATGTGGCTTCATCATCCTTTTAGGTGTGGTTTCTTGTTGAGCCGACGCACGCCTCTCCCTACTTTGTTCTACAATGATGTGCCCAACATTAATCTAAATTTTGTCCATTTATAGCCTTTTTTTATTAGTTTACTTATATTTATAACTATTTATAAAGACTTGGTATAATATTTATTTATCTGTAAATCTTTAATAATAACCATCTAAATGTTTAATTTGTAGCCATTTTAAATTTTCCATGCCTCCTAGATTTAAAATATGTATAGCGAGACAATTTATCCAATATATAGGAGGGTTGTTGAGACGAGGAAGAGCGTGACACGGTGGTGTAGCTAGAATTGTTAGAGAGTGGGTCAATTTCATGTGAGATTTAGCAACGAAAGTGTCAATTGTTCAAAAAATTGCTTGGTTTCAAGACCTACTTAGCCTCTATAAGTGACTATGCCGCTCGCCTCAGATTCCAAATGTTATACAAAATCCCAAAATGTTATGATAACTAAAACAAGTTTCTTTATCATCTTTACTTCTAAATGAGTTATATATATATAACTCTTGATTCAGTAAAGCATAAATATTATTGAATTAAGTATTAAGTAATCTATCTCATTTTAGATATGTTTTTCTACTCCGTATTTTTTTAATTTTCTATGTCACCTATCAAAGATTTCAATATTTATTCAATAAAAATATTATACGGTGTAAAATAACTTTATATACTACCATCTCTAACAGTGAAATAAGTTGCACAAGATTACTCTGTACAACTATCTTAGATGACAATTTGTGTAGAGAGTTTTACCTATTCTAAAGGGCTAAGATTATCCGTGTTTGAGCAAAGAGTCTAAGGGCTGAGACTGTGGTTATAAGACTTGGCTATCTATAATATAAGGATAAAAAAATGAGACTATAAGAAATTTTATAGTTGGATCTTAGAAAATTCAAAACCAACACCCATTAAAAATGTTTCGTTTGTATAAAAGAATCAGTTTAGTTGATCCTTTTTTTTAATTGTTAAGAATTTTAATGAATTTAAGGGATAAAGTGAAAAAAAATAAAAAAATAAAAAGTCTAAATTAAGTCTGAAGAAGTTATTGTACACTTATAGCATTCTTTGGGTTGTCACCAAGAATTTTATTTTAAAAGTTTATCTACTAAAACATAAAGTTTGTTCTTAATTTTAAGAACTAAGTTCTAAAATAAGAACTAGGTTTGTAACATATGGAAATGTGATGACCAATAATTATGACCTAGAAAATGAGAGTGTCATTAACATTTATCCATTTTCAAGACAAAAAAAAGTTCATCTATTATAAATTAGAGTTCTTAAATATTGAAAATGGAGAAATATGACATAACATGGGAGAACTTTATATAGAGTTCTTCTATTGCTATTGCTCTTATTGTATACAATCTTCTATACACTGCGAGTAACATAACGACATGTGGCAACGGTAAGGTATGTAATGGAATCTTATTTAAGTTTGATTTTTTGGGAGTCAAAATTCTAAAAATCAGTTTTGAAACTTGAAAATTTTCCTAAATTATTATACCATAATTTTCAAGATTGTCCTAAATAGTACTTCCTCCTATTCAAGGTGAACTTCTTAATTATTTTTTCGGATTATTCAGTTTTTCTTTCCTATTTCGTTATTTGGAAGCTTTGTGTGGTCCTAATTCAATTGCATGTTGTGTTTTGTGTGATTCATATTCACTTCCCAAATCTTATAACTCACATGGCACAATAAAAACTAAGGGCATTAACAATGGGTTAAAAATAAGGAGCTTCTCCATGTAATATAAGTAGAGGTGACAATGGGTCCGACCGAGCTCACCCTAATAAGCTCTTGGCATAGGGCATGGCGGGTTGGGTCTGGCTGCTAGGGATTTGACCCGAACCCGACTTGTGGCGAGCCGGGGAGGGGGGTTGGATATATGGAATCTGGGGCCGGCCTGTGTATTGAGTGGGTCTAGTGGGGTTAGACCTGCCAAACGGTTTAATCGAATCGGGTTCATTCGGGTCTATCATATTATCGGGATATTTCGGGTCCGGTCGGGTAAGGTTGTTTCGGGTTTCAGGTGTTTTTCGGGTAAGTTGATCAGATCAGTTTTAGGTCAACGGGTCGGGTTATTTCGGGTTCAGGTCATTTTCGGGTCAGTGATTAAGAAAAAAAAAATGTGTTTAGCCATGTCAAGTCTTTTTTTTTCAATTAGAGTTATATTTTTTGGGGTCATTTTCGGGTTAGTGGTTTCGGATTAGGTCATTTCAGGTCGTCAGGTCAATTTCGGGTCAACACACTTCGGGTCAAGTTCAACCGGGTCAGGTCAATTCGGGTTTCGGGACACATTGGTGGGTTATAGTTCGAGTCAATTTCGGGTCTCAGGTCAGCCTTTTCGGGTCGGGTTGGTTTTGCCAGGTCTAGGTGAGGTGATAGTCGGACTGAGCCAAAAGTGGCCTGAGTGACGGGCCGGGCCAAGTTGACCCAATCTTTTGGTTAGCTCTACATATAAGGAGCTCCTTATCTGTTGATTTGTAAAAGCAGGGTCTCCTTCTATAAAACCAGTTTCTTATTTAAGAAACTGTTTCATGTCCGAAAAAGAGAGGGGAAATGAGCCACAACAAAAGTCTGAAACTTTTTCCATTGAGGAAAAATAAGAAGTTCCTTATATGATTATGGGTGTTGAAGTGACACTTGAAAAAAAGGTATGAAACTACAAGTATTGGTAATGACCAAACACAAATATTCATTGAAGACAAATACATCAGTGTTAACAGAGAGTCAAATTGATGTCTAAATTGATACTCGTAAAATACATGCCGCTTCTTAACAACGTTAGACTAAGACTAAGATTATCCATGTCTGAGCAAAGAGTCTGAGGCTCAGACTATGGTAAGTCTTTGCAAAATATAGGGATAAAGTATATGGTACTTATCAAAGTCTTAAATTGGGTCTTGGATTTCCAAGACCCAACTTGAGACCCATGAATAGTGATTTGTTTGTATAGAAGAATAAGTTTAGTGGGTCCTATGCGTTTTTGTTAAGATCTTTAATGAGTCTGAGGGATAAAGTGAAAGAAACAAAAGAGTATGAATTGAGTCTTTAACATAAAATAATAATATTTTACTGTTGTTGAGACTCGTATTGAGTCTGTGGATAAACATAGTCTAAGTTTAACGGGGTCTGAGCAAAGGTATGAGCAAGGGTATGAGCTTAAGACTCGCAGCTTTTTGAAGAAATGAGGGATGAAGTTGTTGGTCTGAGCTCAGAATCTGAACAATGGTCTTGAGTTTCCAAGACCCTTCTTCAGACTCAAGAATAGTAAATTTGTAATATTTTATTAATATATAAATATTAGATTTTACGTATAGAATAAACACAAATTATCATTTCAGACGGTCACTATCCGTCTTAAGCTTAAGACGGGTAAAATATATACTAAATCACCCTACTTGTTGCCTAAAAAATACCAAAAGTTTTGTCTTTATTACCACCACTTGGTAGTATTTTAACCCGTCTTAAGCTTTAGACGGATAATATTCGTCTTACGCAAGACGGATACTCTAGAATAAATAGATAGTAGATTATGAATTTTTTTATCATCTTAATAAAAATCTACTTGACCAATTGAAATGTAGGAAAATCAAATTATTATATTATATTTGATAAAAAAGTTGTTTAATAAAAAATTTAAACAAAAATAGTATTGCAAAAAAAAGTCTATTAATTGATTCTTATCTTATATGCTACTCACATATATTTCGTAACTTAATATTTCTGAACTACAAAAAAAACACATTATAAATTTCAAGATTTAATTAATATTTGATTTATTTAAGTTAAATGGAAAATATGTCATCATAAAATGAATGTAAAATATTGAATTAATGAAATAAATTAAGTAAAATAAGTTAGTGGAAAGTTGAGGTAGTAAATTCTGAAATGAGTCTGAGGATAAAGTGATATTTCTGAGTAAGTCGGAGAGTCTATGAGTCTGAGTCTGAAAATAAAAAGTTAGTGGAAAGTTGAGGTGGAAGGGTCAAAAGTCTGAAGATGGGTCTGTTGATAAACTTAGTCTTATAATTAGAAGACAGCCTGCTAGAAATAAAGAGAACTAAGCTGACAATGTCCCCAAATCATCAACTTAGTAAGTACTATGTCCACAATTATGTCGTCAGGCCCCCTCCTAATTCCTTGGCGATTTGCCCTATGGCCTATGCCTCTACAATATCCACTTCACTTTTTTGATTTCCACACTAATACACTTCACTTCTCTTCTTACAACCAACTCTATAAATACACATTTCCTATACACTTCATTCTCACACCACCTTGCTTCTTTTATTCACCTCTCATTTCCAACAAAAACCCCGCGTCTAAATTGAATTGAACTGAATAAACTGCGTATAATATATAATGGGTGTTTACGAAAACAAAAACGAAAAGATTACCCCTAGCCCACCCGTATCTGCAATAGGGTTTGAGGGGTTTGAGAAGCGGTTAGAGATCACATTCTCTAACCCACCCTTGTTCACCGACCCTTCTGGGTCAGGACTACGGGCCCTGACCAGGGCCCAGCTCGACGAAATCCTCGAACCTGCGGCGTGCACTATCGTGGCACAGCTTTCCAATTCTGAGTTCGACTCGTACGTGCTATCCGAGTCCAGTTTATTCGTCTACCCACTAAGGATCATACTCAAGACATGTGGGACTACAAAGTTGTTACTCTCAATTGACCCGATTCTACGACTCGCTGACTCAGTGGGACTCACTGTCTCACGAGTTGTCTATTCCAGGGGGACATTTAACTTCCCTGGGGCCCAGCTTGCCCCACACAGGAGCTTTTCTGAGGAAGTTAGTTACTTGAATGGGTATTTTGGTCATTTTACATACGGTCCCAGCGCTTACGTGCTGGGCGATCCTACAGCCCAGGATCGATCCTGGCATGTTTACTCAGCGTCTGAAGACGCTGAGCTGGATCATCTAACGGGTACGATTACGTTGGAAGTGTGTATGACGGGGCTTAAAAGGGAAAAAGCAGCTGTGTTTTTTAAAAAGGAAGGTCATACGGCTAAGGAAATGACTAAAATGTCCCGGATTGATTACGTCATCCCAAGTCACGTGATATGTGACGTTGACTTTGACCCTTGTGGCTATTCTATGAATGGGGTCGATGATGGGGCCTACTCAACTGTGCACGTGACTCCTGAGGATGGGTTTAGTTATGCTAGTTATGAAGTTATGGGTTTTAATCCTGATTCGGTCCGGTTTGAACCCTTGGTTCAAAGAGTTCTTAGGTGTTTTGAACCTAGGGAGTTTAGTATTGCTGTCACGTGCTTTGGTGGTGGGGATTCGAGTGAGTGGGTGAGTGTACAAGATGGCTTTGATGTTGACGGGTTTACATGTTTAAGTGTTGTGAAACAAAAGTTGTCTGGTGGTGGATCTGTTGTGTATAAGACATATGTTGCGGATCAGTTGACACGTGATGTCCACTTGTCACAGCCTATTTTATCGCTTTCGTGTTGGAAGGAGGCCGCGATTGTGGAGGCCGAAGTAAAAGATGATGGTATTGGGGACGTAGCGTGTTGTGGTGGTGGGTTTTTGGGTTGCAATGCGTTTGTGTCGCCCGTTAATCAAGCATATTAGATTCGTCATTTTTCAATTATGCTATTATTAGCCGCATAATAAGCTAAGAGGTAATTTCAAGTAGTTATTATTGATGGTTTTTGAGATCAAGCCATTTGTAAATGGTTTGATGATGGAACCATGCATCCCATTAGTCAAAATGTTAATTGTTAATGTTACTTAATTAGCTTTAGAGAAAATAGAAGTCTTGTTTATGGTCGGGCCATTGATTCGTAATTGGCAGCACTACTAACACAACATGTATTTTGAGTACTTTACTCACTTTTAAACTATTGTAATCTTCCCTTGTTAAGGTATGAAAACAAAGAATTATGTTATTCTCCCTTTCTTTCTCTCCATTTCCTCTCACAAATTCCTTCAATAATATATCTCTCTTATCATTAATCGTTATTTTTATGCATAAATTTATAACCCCTTGATGCAGGCATAATGTAATCCAGACTGTTCAAATGAATTTTTCTCTCTATTATTTTTTAAAAAATGGAGAGAATCCCTCCCCGAAAACAAGAAAACAAGCTAGATTACATTTTGTATGGTAGACTCGTAGTTCAATTTTGGTATTGTTACAAACTCTTACTAAAGTATGTAGTAAAGTGCACTTAATTAAGACACTCTTCCAAAACTATGAGTTTATTGCCTTATTTGATAATCACAAATACCATATTGGCATATTGTACTATAGGATTTTGTGAGTATGACATATTGGCAGGAGTGCGCATGACGACGTAGTATTATATTCGATTCTTTTTAAATGGTTATTTATTTTTTCGTTCAAGGATTAATAATAAGACCAAAAACAGAAATAAGGGATAAATTGTGAGAAGTGTAAGTAGAAGGGTTAATATAGGGCGATGATAACGGCACAACTCTTTTAGTTAATGTCAGTCAAATTGTAAAAAGTTGAATAGTAAAATACTTCCATAATTAGCTTATATCTAAGTGGCATTATCAATAACGTTTATAACATTATCATCCCCTTAATACATATCCTGTCTTAAAATAACAATCCACCTTCCAAATTTGCAATGTTAAAATCCTATAGCAAAATTCCAACAAACAAAATATCGTTCGTTTATTCAGTTGCATGCGTATTTAAGTGGTGTTGTGGTGGGGTTATTTGAAAGCATGCGGATGAATTATTTGCATGCCTAACTGGCACAATAGTAAATGAGAAAATAAATTATGTCAGCATTTCCTATCTGGCAATCCTAGGTGGCGTGGGTAAGACTGTCAGTGCTTGTAAGCTAGAATCAGGGATTATGTCAGCGTTATGCATGCTTAAGAATGTCGCAAATTTCATAGTGAGACCAGTTTATAATTACAACTTCAGTTGGTCTTGCTTCAGACGGACCATTTTGGTCTGAAGCAATAAAACGGGATTTTCTAACCACTTTACAGTTAGATGTAACCACTATTGAAAACAAGTTGATATAAGCTGTGGTTACATTTCATCAAAAAGTGGCAACATAATCCCGTCTTATTTTTCAGACGGAATTACTCCGTCGGAAATAAGAATTTGTGTTACAACTTTTATCATTTTTTTTTTTACAAATGGTGACTATTTTTTGATAAAAATAATTATATCTTTTATGATTAAAATAAAGACTTTTATTTTTAAGGTGGTCATTATTTACTAAAAAGTAGTCATTATTGACCACAAAGTAATCACATATTACAAATAAAGCACGGAAGGAGACCGTCGCACAGGAGAGAGTTACGGTAAGAATGTACTGCGTATTAGAGATCTACTATATGGCCTATTGGCCTATATCCCCCTATTTTACTTACCAAGTATTAAGCACCTTATTTTGTCTTTATTCCAACTTTGCTTCTGACATTATTGTTATTAATAATAAGTATCATTTTATAATAATTGTGTTTTTCGACGGTTTTTATACTAATTCATGTTGTATTGTAATTGAGTTTTGGTGACGTTTCTTATATTGTCTTCATTTTATTTGCCAACAATTGGGATACCCTTATCTCTCTATAAGAAAAATCTATAAAACATTTGTCATTATTTTATGGGCGATTTGCATACTACTACCTAGTAAAGTCTGGAAATTTTAAATTACTACCTAATATGTCTTTTTCTGCAATACTACCCAAAACAGCACAACTAAATAAAATGTACTACCTTTTTTTACGAAAATGGGTTGTTTGCAACTAAGAACTCACATGAGCATGTGTTATTACCAAACTACCCTCACTTAACACTCTTTTACTCTCCTTCATTCACCATTTAACCTAATCAATCACTCACTCTCACCAACCGTAAAATAAAATTACAACCACCAAAATTCATCAAAATCCATAGTTTTCACTATTGTCATCATCTTGGATCATCTATGGGTCAGAGATTCAGGCAAGCTCCTTCCATTTTTAATTGTTTATGTTGTTATTTTTGATAATTTTACCTTATTATATAACCAACACTATTATTAAGGATCATCAATGAAGATCATGAGGCCTGAGAATTTTACCAAACCGATCATCAATAATTTTAGCATGAAATTAAGGAATAAATAGTGCACAAAGATGGGGGAGAAAGATAGGAGATGGATTGCAACTCTAGGAGAGTCGTAGCCATAAATGATATGGAAAGCTTGCTTAACAATGGCAGAAGGATGCCAGAAATTCATTGTTTAATTTGTTGTTGATTAATTGCCCACATATGTCTACTGTTGAATGGATGCCAGAAACCTTTTCTCTGGAATTTGGTGGTCAATGCCTTTACCAGAGCAACATTGTTACCGCAGTGACATGTCAATGGAGTTGAGCATTGTTACTGAGAGTTTCTGGAAGACATCAATAGTCAGATCTACAACAACAAATAACAATAGAGAGAAAGAGAGAAAGAGAAATACAAAAATGCAGAAAAAGAGAGAGAGTCAGAGAGATAGGAGAAATGACTGACTGGAAATACGAAAATCATTTAAGAGACAGAAAGCTCTAATAGAGGATGAATGAAAGAGTGAAAAGTCTGGAAAATTAGAGTATAATGGAGGGAGGGAGAGTAAAGGTTAGAGGGACTTAAGATTATTAGAAAGGGTAGTATAGGTACAATTAGGTGTATTAAAAAAAATAAGGTGGTTTTCGTCATATAAGTAGTGTTTTCCGTCAATTAGGTAGCACATTGGGTTTATTCAGCACTTAATAGGTAGTAGTTTGCAAATTTAGGTATATATTATGTAGTAAACTACAAAGTTCTGACTATAATGGGTAGTAATTTGACATTTTTCCTTAATAATGAATCCCGATGAGATTCCGGTAACGCATTTATTAATTATTTATTTAATTTTGACGGCGGTCAAGGTTTGAAGTTTAACAACGATTATTACTTAAATGAACCGCAATTCAACAATGATTTTAATGTTGAGCCATATCATCATCTCTATGAAGATCGTTCTTTAGGTTATAAGGAAAGCGGTTTTGTTCATAATAGTAACGACGGTGACGATTATGGTGACGACGGTGATGAAGGTGATGCGTTTGACAATAAAAAATCAAAAACAAATGCAACATAAGAGCTAAAAAAAAAATATTTTTGTTAATGTAAATGTCGATACATTTTTTTAGAAAAGTGTGAAGATATTCGACGCGTCAGATTTTTGTTTTAGCCCAGACATCGTCGTGTAGCCTAAACGGCATGGCCCCGGCTGTGTCATGTAGATTACACGACCGTGTAATCTACACGACCTGACCCAGACTTTTATTGTCTTGTCGACTACACCACTAGCCCCAGATTGTGTCGTGTAATCTACACGACATGGCCCAGGTTTTGTCGTGCAAGCTACACGACTTGGGCCATTTTTTGTTTTTTTTCTTTTATAAAAAAAATTATTAATCTTATTTCCGTTAATGTGTTTTTAGGAGTCGAACAATGGTACCATTGGAAGCGGAAATGGTGAGGAATATAGCAATTATTTTGTCTTTGAGAATGTGTTTAACTCATTCGAGAAAAGCATTTGATCGGTCAAATGAAGTCTCTTATAATTTAGGCTATTTTTATTGAACATTTAGAAATTAATTCTAATGACTAAAATCCCGAACAATAAAAAAATCCTCAACCTACTCCGGTTGCTATTTCCTTAAAGCTATTCCGCAATTAGACTTTTGCTGTGAGCTACTCTGCCGAAAGACTTCGATGCTTAAAACTACTCCGCAATAAAACATGATTTGCTTAGAATAACTTTATCCTAAGACTTTGATTTAGTTTTATCTCGGTTTTGGTACAAGACTCACACATTTCATGTATGTTCACACCTTGATCGGAGGATATAACATTTAAGTACTAACACGAGATCACCGAACAAGATAAATGTTTTGAGTGCAACGAACTAGCTCTTTTTAAATATTTACGAAATGATTTTGCAAAATGCTTTAAATATGAAATGTTAAACGATTTTGCAAAGTTGAATTTAATCAATTAAAGTTTAAAGTCTTTTTCGTTTTTAGACTTTGTTGTTGCACACTTGTTCTTGCAAAATAAGTATGATATTTGTAATGTGTAAGTAGTGTATATTTCAGACATTAAAAGATCTCACAACATTAAGTCCAAGGGATTAAATAATTGTTAAAATGATAGCTTAAACAACACAAGTTAAAAGGTCGAATTCTTGCCAAGTAAACCGAATTCTAGTGTAAGAAATATGGTTTACTAGTGCAAGAAATCCAGTTTGCATTTCGCAAAATATGAAGTCGAGTTTTCAACAAGAAAATGGCATATTTGGACATTTCCAAAATGTAAAAGTAGCCAATCCATTTTTAGTAAATGAATTTTTGTGCAAGAAGACTCTTTTGCAGGTTATTCAAAGCTTTCTTCCCATTTAAATTGATCAAACCGGATTTTCTTGAAACATAAAAGTTGATTTAAAACTTTCAAAGCGATTTTTAAGAATTTTAACATTTTTTGAAAGGTTTATTTCAAAGACGAGTCAGAACCCACAGTGGCATCCACTGTTAAATTTGAAACACTTAGCACTTATTCGAGTTTGATGATCTCAATACAACACCATGACTCTTACTATGCCAATTTTCATCGTTGACCACTCTTGTGCAACCTTGATTGATGAATAAACTTTCCAAAGCTACATGTTTTAAACTTAAGAGGCACACAATTAAATAAGGGACGTGCTTTTTCGCATACGAATTTTACTCTTTCACATACGACTTTTACAATATTACCCTTGTCATTTTCTCATTTCCTAACCCAAATAATTTTCTCCCTTCCCCAATCTCCATCACCATTTCCAATCACCACATGTGCTGGCCACCACCGGCTAACACCACCACCGGCCAACATTGGCCTCCCTTCCCTTGCCCCGCACTCCCCTCCCTCGCCTTCTTCGACCACCCTACCAACTGTCATGTCCCACAATCCCCCTTCACTCACCTGGACTCTTCTCTCCGTTCACCACCGTCCCCATGTCCGACCAACAACGACCACCCCACCGTCGTCCCTCTCCACCGACCTACACCTAACGACCCATTCATGACCCTCCCTTCCCCAGATCTCTGACTTCTGTCCATCAGCGCACCTATGTCCGGCTGTCCCAACCGACAACCTCAACCCACACAGAAACTCGATGCTGACAGCCATGTCCCTACTACGACCACCATTTGCATTGAACACCACCGAGCACCACAGTCCTATCCAATGACAATCGTTGACCACCCTAACAACCACCCATAAACTCTAATTAAGAATAATTGACATAAACCTAATAATTTTTTAAAAAAAAGGTATTAATAATTGCTAAATATAAATTTACTTCACTAATTGGAGAATTATAATCCATTGTTCAATTTCATTAGATTAAATTATAGGCTATATGTATACATAAGAGTCAATATGATTATGTTTAGGAAAAAAAAGATTGTGTTTAGTAAAAGGGTATGATATGAAAACTTTATGAAAAAGTGTATGTGAAAGAGTAAAGTTCGTATCTGAAAAAGTAATTCCGTTAAATAAACAATAAGATTAATTCGTCTTAGGCTTCATCAACATATATTAATGTCAAATTGGGTCTTAAAAAAGGACATAACAAGGACATCTACGCTTGTTATGTCCTTTTTTATGACACATTGTGCATGAGTCTTTGGACATTATTGAAACCTCATCCATCTCATTGCGAATCTTTTATTGACATTGATGTGACGGTTATATACCGTCTTTACTAACCCATTTCTTAGCTACTTTAGCCTTGATATATGTTATTTATAGTTATTTTAGATCATTGATGCATTTTGGTAGTAGTTGCATTGTTTGGATGTGTTTCTACGCAATTTCGGTTTAATGTGTATGTGTCATGTTTGAGAATCGCATTCCGAGTTTGGGAAGTGACTTGGAGCTTTTTACACTTATGTCTTGGACTAAATTCATGCCAAATAATGGGTTAATAAGAGTTAAAAGATTGTGGATTAAGGACAAGTCAAGGCCCAAAGATGAAGGTCAAAGCGCGAAAGTAAGTGAAAAAGAGGAAGCGTCAAACAAGAAAGCCGCGGGGAGCGACAAAACGCCGCGGGGCGCGGCATAATTGCCTATTTCACTAGCCGCGTGGCGCGGCAAAAAGCCGCAGGGCGCGGCTCAGCATTGGATTCCGATGACTACTCTAATTCTTCTTTAATTCGGCAATTATGCTCATACTTTATGAGATTTTATGAGGCTTTATTAGAATTTATGAAGATGCTCTTTGAAGACCTATAAAATGAGGGATTGTTGATCAAATTAGACATATCTTCTTCCATCTTTTAATCATCATAATACATAGAAAATACTTTAAATTTCTAGATTGTTTTAGTTATTTTGTATGGAAGGCTAAGTTTTACATCTTGGAACAAGTTCTTAAAGCCAAGTTAGTTTGAATTGTAAGACTCGTATTCTATTTCTATTTCATTATTAGAGTATCAAATTTAGTTTGCATTATTGTTGGTTTGTTAATTATGCACCTAGTATGATCAACTAGTTGTCATTAGTTAATTAACCATTGCTAGATTAGATGAATGAATCTTTTGTTTGTTTATCTATTCCATTGTAGCAAATATAATTCATCAATTCGTATTCTTTTCATCATCGTTTAGTTATAAAAGACTAAATTTGTATGAACCAAAGTGAAGCAACTCTTGTTTTCTTCATTCGTTTATCTTTGCTAAATTCCATCGCTTTAATCTACAATCTCGATACAATTGAGCGCTTGACTAAGTTGACGATATTGTAAGGAATATTTGTCTACGCTTGTAACTAATAATCATTCATAAGTAGAATTAGAAGTCAACAACTTCATAGAAAAGTATTCAATATTGAAAAAGAGTAGAAGAGTCAATGATCAATTCATAACTTATTGGTGGAAATTACTTGGTCCAAGAATCATTCTCATATTTGTTCTACATTTTCAATTACTTATATTGTCTTTATATTTCATTTCATTTTTGTTTTAGTAAACTTAGAACATTAACATATCGGAACCCCCATTTGGTTACTTGCTTTTGCACACATGTAATAAACAAAACACCTTCCTTGTGGGATCGATCTCTACTTACACATACTATTAGTTTGCGTTTGTAGTAGTTAAAAATACTAATTTGGAGACTCACGACAAGTCTAGCCAGACATATTTGATCAAACATGTTCTCCAACTCAAGTAGGCCATTTACGTTCATCATATACTGGTGAGAATTTGTTTTGTAGAGACCTAATTATTTCCATGTGTTTAATCAATATTAGGAATACTTATAATGCCCGGATTTGCGGCACTCGGAGACACAAGATCAGTGTCATCTTCATCATCATCATCATCATCGTCATCTCTAGCATTTTTTATTATTAAATCAACCTCCTCCTCAACTTCGTCCCCTTGAATATTGCCCTCACCTACCTCTACTCCAAAATTATTTGTTAAAAAGACACAAATTAATCATCATTCCATAAACCTTCTACATTATGTGTGGTTGACAGTTAACATAATTGTTTTGAGAAATATGTTAGTACGTGGAGGCAATAGGGTGATCGAAACTTACAAAGAGAACAATCTGGTAACCAGAGTACTATATAACTTGGAAACTTTGTAGAATCACGTACTAAATACGCTTTCCGCCACGAAATAGTCGACCCTATTACATGCCCTGAATTACACGATTCTTCTTGTATGATAAGACTACAACGTTACACTCTTAATTCCGGCACTAGAATTTAGAGCAGTAAACAATGGATTATTAGAATTGTATTATCATTTTCAAAGAATAAAAATCGGGATTGTTTTCTTAATCCCCTTTTGAAGATAATATAATACTTCGTAGTTTTCTATATTTCCACTAAAATGATACAAAGCATCTTTATATCATTTTGCCAACATTTAGACAATATATGACAGTTACAAAAATAAACACACACAATCCTTGCACTTGTTCAGACTTACTCACAAGAAGCAAATGACACGACTTTTCGGTCGGCCAACCGGCGGCCAACTCAATATCGGCACCGAGACAAACTCATATGAGCTTCAACAAATAAATATGGCTAAGACTCGGAGATATCTTTCCTGACGGTGCACTGCACTACAACGAAAACACGGGAAACTGACGGTTTTTCTGACGGAAAAAAAATCCGTCAGTGATTTTTTATGACTGACGGACTACTGACGGAATTCTGACGGAAAAATAAAACTGACGGATTATCCGTCAGTAACCGTCAGTGAAAAATGGCGCGTTGACTAAGTCAAAGGCGGCAAAATTCACTTACGGGTACTGACGGAATTTCCGTCAGAAATTACTTATACTGACGGAAAATCCGTCAGTAATTGTTCATTATACTGACGGAATTTCCGTCAGTAGCCACTAATAATGCAGTCAAACTCAGCCCAGTCAAACATAGGTTCTGACGGAAATTCCGTCAGAAAGGTTCTCGAATTCTCGCTAAACTGACGGATTCCTGACGGAATTTCCGTCAGAAATATTCTTTTTATGCTGAAATCGCACAATCAGCCCGTCATTCTTCCTTCTTCATTTTCCCCAAAACCTAACCCCCAAATCAATTTAATCCACTTTCCGACCACCGGGTCCATCACTACCACCGACTAACTTCCTCCGGCGACTACTTTCCGACCACCACATCCTTGGTAAGTTTAATTAAGTATTTCATTCTCTTTCTTTTCTCATTTTGTTAATTTATAGGTTCTTTATTAGTTGTTTGTTGTAGATCCGACGACCACCACTAGCTATCTCCGACCGTCGACCGTCGACCGCCGCTACTTGTCGCCGTCACTGCTTGTCGCCGCTTTCTTTGTTTATTTTCATCCTTAGGTATTATATTTGTCTTTATTTTAATTTCGCCCTCCGTCTTAATCATTTGTTTGTCTTTAATTGACGGAGGATAGTAGCCATTACTTTTTTTGTTAATGAAATTTTTGTTGTTAATGAAATTTCGCCCTCCGTCTTAATCACTTGTTTGTCTTTAATTGACGTAGGATAGTAGCCATTATTGTTTTTGATAATGAAATTTTTGTTGTTAATTTAATTTCGCCTTCCGTCTTAATTATTTGTTTGTCTTTAATTGACGTAGGATAGTAGCCATTATTGTTTTTGATGATGAAATTTTGGTTGTTGTTAATATAATTTCGCCCTGCGTCTTAATCATTTGATAATAAATTTTTTGTTGTTGTTAGTAGCTAGTTATTACATGTGTTTTGTATGTCCAAATTATTACATGTGGTGATATTGACTTAGTACCCGTTCAAGAATTACTCGTTAGGAGTAATTTTTGAATAGTCCCCGTATTGGGACTGTCTTTCTACGTTTCAAGTCACTTAGGTAGTAAACACATAACTTGTAATTTATTAATGAGGAAAGAGTTAGGTTACAATTCCTTTAATGTTTTCTGAATGCATATGTTGAGTAAATATTTATTCAACATTGTGTATTTAGAAAACAAAGGGGAATTGCTGCCGAATTTTGTCCTCATTAATAAATTACAAGTGGTGTTTGCTAGTGACTTGAAACGTAGATTGATGGGTTTAGGTTGGAGTGATAAGGACCCAATTGAAGAAATTTAATTTTACTTGTTGATGAGAATAAATGTTTAATTTACTATGTGTGATTATTGATTATCATTGTTGTTAATTTCTGATAATTTGTTTATATAACATATATATATTTAAATGTAGATACATAATAACATGAAAAGATTAGAACGACGGTGGATGTATGAAAGATTAGACGAAAAAAAGAAACCCAAGCTGATATTTGCAAAGGGGGTGAAAGAGTTTATTGAATTCGCGGAACAATATAGTGAGTTTAAGGATTTAGGCGGTGAAATGAGGTGTCCATGTAAGAAATGCGATAACTTAGCTTTTAAATCGAAAAGGGAGGTTCAAAATCATCTATGGTCGAATGGTTTTACTGATAATTATTATGTATGGAAGTATCACGGTGAGAAACTGGCTACGGAAGAGAGTTCAAGTAGTATCGTAGTTAGTGAGAATCCTTACCGGGAGTTGGTTGAAGATGCATTACGTGATAATGTTGAGCAAATAATGGAGGCTCGACTTAATCCCGACGACCTTAGCGATGAAGAAGTTCGTTATCCCCCACATCCCCAAGTTTCAGCCTTTTATAGAATGTTAAATAAAGCCGAACAACCAGTTTATGAGGGAAATAGTATGAGTTTGTTGCAAGCGGCTGCTAGGTTGGTAGCACTCAAATGTGAGAACAACTTATCTCTTAGATGCGCCAATGGTTTTATGTCGTTAATTAGTGACATTATTCCAAAAAATAATCAAATGGCGCGCAATTTTCAAGAGATTAAGAATTTGCTTAAGGGACTCCAACTACCCCATGTGAAAATTGATGCATGTCCTACCGGTTGTATGCTTTTTTGGGAAGAAAATGCCGATCTTGAGGAATGTACCAAATGTCATGCCTCGCGATATAAAGGTAAAAAGAATTTAAGTCAATATTATGTGGGACGTACTGACGGAATTTCCGTCAGTACCTCAAGTCAATCTTGGCTTTTCTGACGGAAATTCCGTCAGTTTCCGTCAGTAAAGTCAATATTATGTTGACTTTTCAATTGAATTGCCTGACGAACCGTCCGTCAGTAAGTCGTCAGTAGTTTCAAATACTGACGGAAAATCCGTCAGAAGCCGTTTTTTCGTTACCAATTGAAGTGACGCGGGGTACTGACGGAATTTCCGTCAGTAGTCTAAATTACTGACGGATTTTCTCGGTTACTGACGGATTTTGTCCGTCAGTTTCCCGCGTTCGTGTGAGTGCTGGTAGACGGTGGACTCGAGACAGTCAAGAATTTCCGCCTTTTCATCGTTCTACCTGACAGGGGTTGTCGCGTACCCAATCAAAGATAAATAACCCATACTAGGCTAACAACAAATTAATGTAATTAGGGAAGTAAGGGGTCGATCTCGGGGAGACGGGAGATACTTGTGAAAAGATATGATTAGAATTTCAACTTGTATGATTGTCACAATGTTTGTCACTAATTACTAAATGCTATAAGGAAAATGAATCAATGCAATAAAGAAAACAATCTAGGGAAATAGGTTCACACATGTAGATTAACATATTGATGAAATTGGATTTAGGATATGCAAATAATTCATTGTGAGTTCGTAAGAATGATGTGTTCATTACAATCATAGATCAGATGGTCTAGCAGGCTTTTAGGCGATTAACTAGGTCTTAATCTACCATGTCATGTTTTGTCTATTCAATTCCCGTATCTCTACCTTGGAAAAGAATTCCATTCTAGTCAATGATTATGGCCAAAAATTGTCAACTATCATTACAATCCAAACATGCATAGACACAACGTTTTAAAGGCATAACTTCTTTTATCCAATTAT
>JAIUZE010024112.1:0-12596 GCA_022085475.1 Heliosperma pusillum | reverse complement strand
TTCTATCCAGTTGGTTTTCAACCTTATTTCTGGAATCCTTGAAAACGTGTAAAAGGACTCACTATTATGCTTCATTAGTAGACATAACCAATCTACTCAAATCGTCCGTGAAAGTGGAAGAAAGTGATAAAATATCTATAGCCATCTCTAGCGTTGATTGACATAGGTCCACACACATCAGTATGTATGAGTCCTAATAGGTCAGCAGCGCGCATTCCAACACCTTTGAAGGAAATTCGAGTCATTTTGCCTATGAGACAGGATTCACACGTGCCAAAAGATTCATAGTCAAATGGGGAGATAGTCCCATTGTCAATGAGTTTCTTCACGCGTTTTTCATTTATGTGTCCCATACGGCAATGCCATATATAGGTTTGATCTTTGTCACCAACCTTTGCTTTCTTACTACTCACATGCATTATATCTGTGGTTTGATCTAAAACATAAATCTCATTCATGGAAACTGCTTTACCATAAATCATTTCGTTTAAAGAGAAAATACAGTTATTATCCTTTATTACAAACGAAAAGCCGTCCTTATCAAGTACGGAAACAGAAATAATGTTTTAGATAAACTGGGTACATAGTAACAGTTATTCAGAAAAACTCAAATCCACTCGGGAGTTGGATTCATATGTTCACACTGAAACGGCAGTACTTTGCTCATTCCCCACTCGCAGGTCCACATCACCCCTTGCGAGAGTTGTGATGTTTCTTAGGCCCTGCAAATGATTACACAGATGAGAACCACAACCAGTATCTAATACCCAAGTTCCGTAACTTGCACGGTTAATCTCAATCATATGAATAAAAGAAGAAGACATACCAACAGGAGAGACGCGACCTGCTTTTATGTCCTCACGGTACACGGGGCAGTTCTTCCTCCAATGCCCAAGCTTGTGGCAATGGTGGCACTCCACGTTACCTTCATCGCTCTTTGTCTTGCCTTGTGAGCTACCGCTAGTCTCACCAGGCCCACTCTTGCCTTGCCCTGGCTTTTTGAATTTCGGCTTCCCTATAGCTAGGTTGGCCTTAGCCTTGCCCTTACCTTTTCCCTTGTTTGCTATCATGAGAACGTCCTGTTTCAGACTCCCACTCAATTTCAGATCACTCTCGGTCTAGACGAAAAGTGAGTGGAGCTGATGAAGACTCTTCTTCATATCATTCATATAGTAATTTGCCTGAAAAGGGCAAAACCATCATGAAGTGAATGAAGAACGCGGTCTATGACGATCTTCTCATCGATTTTGCAACCAAGTGCCTCCAGTTTCTCGACATTCTCAATCATATCAAGAATGTGTGGGCTAACCGCTTGGCCCTTCTGGAGTTTCGCCTCAAAGAAGCGACAGGTATGCTCATAGCTAACGATCCTCGGAGCTTTCGAGAACTCGTTAGAGAGCGTGGTGAAAATCTTATTCCCACCATGGGCAATGAATCGCCTTTGCAAATTTGATTCCATTGAAAAGATGAGTACGTTCTTTATCGCACCCGCCTCCATCATGAAATCACTATAAGCAAGTGATTCATTGGCTCCTGCATTGGGGCCTGGGTTGGGCGGTAGTGGCTCAGTCAAGTACTTGAGCTTACCGTCAGCAATGGCAGCATTCCGTAATGCCGCCTCCCAGTCCGCAAAGTTGGACCCGTTATTCTTCAGTCGCGTTGACTGATTCATATTGTCCATGAAAATCTTAAGCCAGGACTCACGTCCGAGCGTGGCACTTGGCATTGGGTCATCAGTATGGCCAGCCATTTTGTTATTAGCAGTTATATCTGTATATAACGAATTCAAAAACTGTGAAAAAGAAAATAAATATGATAAGTATTCATCGTTTTAAATTTTGAGTCTAATGAAAAACTGTTTAATGCGATGACTCGTGCATTTATACAATTGACCTCCCTCAAGAATTATATAAATGATCCCAAGACTCAATTTCTGTAAATTGATAAGCCAACCTCTTGGCTAATTCTACTTTTAGAATTCCTGGTCGATAAATTTCTGTAAATTCTATCTTTAGTCCATCATAATCACGAGATATTACTCGTACTATAATGTTGAGATAAAAATAGGTCAACACTCAGTACTTACCCAACGTAGAAGGGGTCATATTATGACTTCCGACGAAGAAGGGGTTCATCGTAGTTTTCCCTATAAAGACTAGTCTCAATTTTATTTATAGGGGAAGGTCCCATCATCTTAACTTTAATTTATTTTAAGTGAACGAATGTCTAACAACTCGAGAATTATTTAAACTAAGGCATAAATTTATGAATTACAACTAGTAAATTACAACTGATTGTACAAAAAGCGTAAAATTAAACCATTCAAACAACATTCAACATAATAAAAGCATCAACTAAAAATTAATCATACAAAACATAATGCATAAATAATGTTGATTAATTATCCAAACCACCATTAAATCATGTGACGATTCCGTAATTCATCACGAGATTTCAATCAAAATCCAATGAAATTCATAATCAATATGAATTACAACAACATTATTTTAAACCTTTTTAAAATAACATGGTATCAAAAATTTTTGTGAACTTTTTCACAAAAACAATCATACATTATCTTTATAATGTACAATACAAAAAAAAGGTTTAATCAATAAAAACAAATTTTTTTTTATTATTACTGTTCACGTATGAACAGTAGCAGGTACCAAAAATTTTTTTTTTTCTTTTTTTTTTCTCTCGGTTTAAACCAAAAAACCGAAAATCCATTACCAAAAAAAACCGCTCCTGCTGCCACTTAAAAAAAACAGAAATTTTTTTTTTTATTCTGTGAACAGTACACTGGCAGCAAAAAAAAATTAAATAATCAAATTAAACGGTTTTAATTCGATCATGCTTATATTAACTAGATCGGTACAAACAAACAATATCTAATCAATATTAAACATTGATACAAACTAGATGATTCAAATTAACCTTTTAACATGAATATCTAGATCATTTTTTACCGAAAATATAAAGCAAAAGGATGTTCATTACCATTCATATCAAATTCCATTTACGTTTTAATTCAATCATTATTCAATCAAAACATCGACAAATTCATATATTATTATCTCAACCTTTTAAAATAAAAATATTTGAATCAAAATGGAACACCCAAAATAAATAAAACACACGGCATAAAAAAAAAAATTTGCCGAAATGAATTTATTTATTTATTTTTAAAATATTATACAAATTCAAAATTTACGAAAATCATATAAACAATTTCATAGCCCTAAAGCTCTGATACCACTTGTGGGAAAATATCCGTATACTTCCCTTTAAATCATTCAGGATTATAATGAAACTATGATTATATGATTAATAGTCATAAACAAAAATGCATAATAAGCGAGAGATTAGAAATAACCTTTAGTCATTGCTTTAATGGCCTAAGAACAATATCAAAATGATGATATCTCCTAATCGTAGCACCCAAGATAGAATGAGAAATGCCCTTGAATTTGCTAGAATGTTTTTTGTCAAAAGTTACTGTTAACTTTTTAATTTTGTGATGTGTAGAGATGGAGGCACTAGTGAGAATGAATTAGGGTTAGAAGAAAAAACTCAATCTTTCCTCTTCCCTTTTTGTTTCTCACGGCACTACTTAGGGTTTTTGGGAGATATTTTCTCCTCTAATTAACCACTAATGGACCGAAAAATCCAGAGTGAATCTGGACTTTATTTCGGTTAAATTCGCTTTAATATATAATGTGTATTATTATTATAAATGTCATTTGTGTTGTCATGTATTAATATGTCCATACAACATTTTGTAGTCGATACATTAATACCGGTCTGACAACATCTAATATGACAATCGTATAATATATACGTTAATTATAATTATCCGTATAATTATAATTTGCTAATTCAATATAACATTTTATATTCAATTACGAATTAACATTTTAATTCGCATAAGCTTACATTATATATATGCTAATTAAATACAACAGTTTATATTTAATTACGAATTACTTTTAATTCGTCTCAGCTTATATTATTTAATCGTTATTAAATAATCGTCTCATCATCACATTGACTAACCTTTTAGTCAAATACACTGACTAACCTTTTAGTCATATAATAGGGCATCAATATGATTATTTTCTCAAATAATCACATCTCTCAAACACATCCTCTAGGTGTGACTTTTAGGGACCAGTTGATCACCGCCATCTGTATGACAATAACGTCAAACTTATCTAGCAAGCCAACCGTTATTGATGAACGTTAATCAACTGATTATAATATAAAGTATACCCTGTGAACCTACAGAGATTTATTTATGTTATTGCACTAACTGTGGAGGACACTAGCTCCAACATTTATAGGGCTGCATGGCTGCTGATCCCTCGTCCAAATTCATACCCTAGTCAAAGCATTAAATCACACATTTAAGCTCGGTTGAAGAAGAGCTAAGTAACGTTCATTTGCAGAAATACCCGATCGGGTAAATGGTAATCCGATCGGGTAAGTGTGCAAGATGGATTCTTCCGTCTTTTTGTCTTAGGCACGGAATCATATGCCTTGGTCTTGGTCAATGCAATACGGAATTGGGCTTGGGCTGATCTTCTTTTGACTTGGGTTGATGTTTCCTTTTGAAGTTCAAAGCCAAAGTCCAAGATAAATCCAATTGAGGAAGGATGTAGCGGAATCGTAATCAAATCGTGAACTGGCTATCATCAATTCCTTGAAAACTCGTATCCTAGTGCCTTTGCTCCATAAAGTAGGAAAATATAGCAAAACCGCTTCATTTCCTATAAAACGAGTCAAAACACGCAAAACAAGTAGAATAGCAATATTAGCTCGTTAATCACTTAACAAAGTGCATAAATCGTATGGAAATCGAGCTAAACCGGGGGATAAATGTAACACCCGGAAATGTACCCTATTTTTCTAGTAGAAATATTTTACGAAATCTTTTCAGTAATTTTAAGTTTTAATTTGGAATTTTATGTTTCGAGTCGAATTTAGAATTTCCGAGTTCGTATTTGGAATTTCCGCGAGATTCCATGGGAATCCCGTCTTAAGGCGAGTTTGACTTTTTGTTTGACTTTTGCCTTACACAACTCACACTACTCCTTAACCTAAATTTCATTCAACACAAAATCAAACACAAACCAAATTTTACTTCTTCCTTAAGAAACCTTGCCTCCATAACTTTTCGATCTTTGATTCATCCTAGCTCGTTCATTACTCGATAGAATTCACGTAAGTTCGTCTCATTCTTCTCCCCTTACCTTCCTCTATCCGTATTGATATTAAAATCATCGTCTTTCTCGCTTTTCAATCTTTCCGTCTTTCTCAAGATGAATTTCATTCATCTTTTATGATTTTATGTAGGTGGTGACCTCCAAGATCCCGACAAAGACTATTACCTTATTGAAGAGGAGCTTGACGAGTTAGTAAGACGCTTAAAGGTAACGGTGAAGGGTTACTCGATATCATTTACGTGTTTACATGCTTTATATGCTAGAAATCGTATTAGAATACGATTAGTAAGCTTAGGAATCATGTTATGATTAATGAATGTTGTTATATGATGAATATTGATGATGTATAATGATTGTTGATGATTATTAGAAGTATATTTGAGAATTGAAATGATTTGGAAATGAATTGAAGGCTCTCAGATGAACTGGTGCTCCCTGCCGGTCGACCGGCCGCCGGTCTGCCAACCGGCTGGGAACAAATCAGTAACATCCTTGAAATTTTGGGAATTTTTGTATAGGGGGTTCTGAGCCGGTCGACCGGCCGCTGGTCCACCAACCGGCCCAGACCACTTTTCTCTGTTTTTCTATGATTTTTGGTTTTTGCCCTGTGTTCTGAGCCGGCCCACCGGCCGCCGGTCCCCTGACCGGCCTGGAACACGGCTGTGTTTTCTTCTTGAAATTTCTAAAACTCGTAATTTATAATAGTTCGCATGATCCGTTTATCGTATAATTTTACGTAGAGTCTTATAATATTCATGTTTTGGATATATGATATTTCATTCGCTTGTATCACATGTTTTGTGACGGTTTTTGCTATGTCCCACTTTGAGTCGGTTTTTACAACTGATACGGTTTGAGCACTATTTTGTCTTGTGCTTTGTACTCTCATTCCCTTGGCTACCTTCCCGTTCGTAAGGCTGGAATGTCGGAACGGAGAGGTATCCTACTGCTTAAATGCATGTGTTAGTGGGCATACGACGACGTTGTTGGGAGTTGAACGCTATGCGTTGATCTACCCGGCCGTCAAATGTTGTGTACTTGCGAGGTGGTGTTATTTGCATGTAGCGTACCGCTTGTTATGAGACTTGAGCTCTTTTCCATCCTTTCCCCCTTCTTCCTCTCTTCGTGAATTTTCGAACCCGACCGAATTTGGGTAGCTCGGCGTCCTATGAGTGACCCGAGTATGGATGCTAAACGCTTTATCGCATGTCGAAAACGGAACCATTATTTCTATTATTCCGAGACTCTGGCCAAGGTTTTAGGCTAAGACCGTATTATTATCGTCGTCCTACCGGAGGAAATTAGTGAACATATACGAAATGTGATCGTGTATGCGTTACAGGGAAATGCTTATCCCGTGGATGCCTGTTCATCATACTTGCCATGTACACGATGCTAGTGCGTTTCATTTACCGTGAGAAAGGTCGTCTTTATGTTGTTATACTTGAATGCGTGATTTCATGATTGAGTATTCATGATCATTGCATGACTTGGCATGGTTGTTTGTCTTTGTCGAGTCCCTCAATCTTAACTCAATCTTATACTAAACTGCAACGGTGAGTTTTGCAATCCTAGTTAGCGTATTCGATGCCTAGAGTGTCTTCCTTTCCCCGAGTGCTTTGCATAAACATGAATGGATTCGGAATTTTGTGCCCTTAATGTTCTTATCATTATCCTTCGAATTCCCATCTATTCTTATCGCAAACTCACATGGATATCCTATTCATGCATGATTTTACTTTTGTATTTCCTTCTATGTTTGTTTAAGTTGATATGGCTGGGAGAACCCGGAGTTACTCCCCACTGACTGTGGCGTTCATGTTTTTCATGAATGAACAGGTTGCTTGCTTGGATGACTTTTTGGATATGATATTTTGGGGTTCGGGTGTGAGCTAGCGGGCGTTGTCCCTGGAAGTTCACCTCTAGACGAATTTAGCTAGTTTTGCTAAACACTTGTTCTTTGCTAACATTTTAAGAGACCCCGTCTCTTTGTTGTATTTCCGCATTTAGTTTGTAATATTTTGACACTCCTCGTTTTATTTAACTTGCATGTATAAAAGTTTTTAAAATTACCTATTTCCGCAAAATAATTCACATGCTTGTTTGTTTTATATTTCCGCATTCGCGAGGGTTGTCACAATAAATTAGTACAAAATATCACTTATCAAACTCCCCCAAACTAAACCCTTGCTTGTCCTCAAGCAAACATAACAATCATAACTAGGACAAGGGTAGCTAACAATGATCAGTCTATCATACAAATCTCAAAGAGTAAGCTCTTAATAAGTAGATGAATCATAAGCCCGTAGCAACAAGGGCGAAGGAAAGTGCGAATCATGGTTGAGATTTACATAACGGCGCAGTATTGAAAATATTCTTTGGACCTTTTCAGCTCTTGTATGATCTTTTGACAATGGACTCTCACGGTACACTCATCACTCAATTTTTTTGTAAAATAGGAAATATTGGGTTAAATTTGAAGTGACACTCACCTATCTACAACTTATAAGAATGTGCCCGTAGTCTAGTATGATAGACAATCCAAAACCATTAAGTAAAACTAATCATGATCAAAATATAATGTAGGAAGCATTAGAAAAGTAAAGAGGAGGCTTAGGAAATTTGGGTAAGAAAGTGGACAAATGATTTTGGTCATGTGGCGCTTAAAGTCAAGCTAGTAATAACCAAATGTGTAGTGTATACTCAATCCAAATCATACCAATTCCCATCAACAAAAGTCAAAGCCAAAAGCAGCATATTGGCTTATTAAACATGAAAAATCAAGTTACGACTTCCCATAATTTTTCTTTCTTTTCATTTCATGGAAGCGTTTTTCCTCTTTTCTCTTTTTTTCTTTTTCTTTTGAGCTTTCAATTTCATTTCATTTTTCATCATTTTTTTTCAAAGCTCTTTTTTTTTCTTTTTCTCTTTCACATCAAAACCCGGGAATCAGCAATCCCGAGACAAGGTCACACCAAATGGTGGCATTATCAGAACATCGCAAAAGCACAGAACACCCCTACACATATAGTTGGTTACTAGCTCAACAAGGGTAGGTAATATTATAATGTAGCTAGAAGGAAGGGTGTTTTTTTTTTGCGAAAGGTGAACAAGAGATTGAATGGCTTCAAAATATAGATCATGACAGTAATACTTATGAAAAATGGAATAAAAACCATACTTATGCGTTTTGATGTAACACAGACTCTAAGGAGAAACTACTCACTCCTAAACTGGGATCGGGTTCAGATGTACCGGCCACTGGAGGCTCTACCTTACAATATGAGTAGCTTGCCAAAGTTGAGATCAAGCTTAATTAAGTCCAAATGCAATTTCCTACCTACTGTGTACAAGACATCCCCATGAATGCACAACTCCTCATAATATAACGAAACATCAGCTTATAAAAACTATAAAATGAGAAATGTAAGATGGAAATGATCTTTTCTTTTTGTGTTTTTTTTTTTTTTTTTTCGATTTTTTTGCTTTTTTTTTTCAATAAAAACTAAAAATGAACTAAGAAAATTAAAAGAAAAATAAAAATCTATATGCAAATCCTAAATGCAAATCCTCCCCCAAGCTAAAACTTCACATTGTCCTCAATGTGCATGCAATTATAACAGAAACAAACCGAAAAACGGCTGGTAGCACAAGGAACAGAGAATTGATATGAAATTCTAATGGGAAAAGGGGTTAAAAAGAAAACTAAAAATGCGAAAAATAAGGAAGGAAATAAAATTCTTACAAAATGTCTAGCCTCCCCCAAGCTAGTTTAAACAAGGGGAGCTCATCATCTCATCACAAAGGCCACCAGCTACGGCCTCTCTTCTCAGAAGGAGGTGGCTTGGATGCGGATCCAGAAGCATCTGTATAGTAGGTATCATCTGCAGAATAATAACTACCACGAGAAGTAATGATCCCGGTTGGGTCGCTGGCTCCTAAGGATTGGTACTCTTCTACTTGGTGATCTCCAAAATCACCTCTATACCCTCTAAAACTTTCAACGCCATAAACGGTTCCAAAGTAATCCGGTCCGGTCTGCTGCACACCTGCATCATAAGTAGTACCATATCCCCCTTCGGGCCAAGTATAAAAAGACGGGTGGGGGCCCTCAGGTCTAATCACACTTTGCCTAGCAAAGTGGTCATAGATGGGGTGCAAAGCAAACTGCTGGTCGGACTGAATTCTATTAACGGACAAGGTTAGGGCTTCAAACATGGCGGTCACATCGCCCGCAGCATGGGTCGAGTGAGAGGATGATCCTACCTCAGGGCGGCGGGATCTAAGTTGAACAGGGGGGTCAATGTGGGTAATAACCCCAACAGGAAGGTAGTAAGTGAGTCGGGGTAAGATAGCCTCACCCTTCCGAAGTTAAGGACGCTGCCGAAGAAATGGAATTTGCTCTACCTTGGCGGTGAACTTGACCGAATCACGGCCAGTTATCCTCCAAATCATATGGGGGTGAGAGACTCGAAACCAGTTGAGCTGAACAAAATAAGCATAATCCAAACCATTTCCCATCTCAGTGGGAGGTGTAGTCAATGCCTGGAGGTCGGTGGTGGCTTGGTTAAAACCACAAACTCGCATAGCAAGGTGAGTGATAAGACCTCCATAGACAAGGGCAGTGTTCTTAGGATTAATAGCTTTGGTCAACTGAACAGCAAAATGATACGGATTACTAATAGACCATGGTTCATCACCATTCACATTCAAAAATCCTTCTAACATTTCTAACTCCACTAGTCTCACCAAATGAGGCTCAGCACGACCCAAGAAGGTCCATCCCATGAATCTTTGCCAGATTCTAATGGCGGGATGATGGATATGTTGGTGTGGGACATGGTCCCAACGAGAGACAGGGTAAGTCGAAATAGCACTCCAAAGCAGGCTAATATCAAAGCCTTCTGGAGGTGAGGTAACAGTATCCTCAGTGGTGAGACCAAAAAGTCTAGCAAAGTTCTCTAAGTTCATATTATAATCATCATTAAACAAGCGAAACTGAACTTGAGGCATGGTGTTTCTATTTCTAGACCTATGTAACTCAAAAGAGCTCAAGAATTCAAGGGTTAGTTGAGGGTAGGTCTCATAACTAAAGTTCATGCTAGCATTCATACCTAGGCCCCTAAATAACACTTTAACATGCTCATAAAGTTTCATATGCCTTAAAGAAGAAACATTGAGGAACTTGGTAGCGCTCATACCTTTGCTTTAAAGAATACACCAACTTTGCCATTGCTTGTGTGAACTAAATTCTACATCCGGAAAGTTAGGATCATGCATAGCATTTCCTTGATTTTTGGGTTGAGCACTTGCTTCAAGCATTTCTATATCTTCTTCTTGTGCCCTACTACTTTCTCCTTGATTGGAGGTTCTTGCCCTCTTTGATTTCCTTAATGTAGGTGCCATTTTCTACAAATAACTAGTATTAAAACACTTCATTTATAAACACAAGTTGATAGCTTACATGTTAGAATACTAAGTTTTGAGCACAAATTTAAGCATAGTGACCTTAGTGAAACATTGTCATGCTATCTTTTGAGCACAAATGGATGTTTTAGGCATAACAATATGTCACTAAGATGAGCAACATACATTTACATCATAAGCTTGGCTACTACCTAAGGGTACTAATGCTAAATTAACACAATAAGATCATAAGTTCATAGTATAGAGCATGAATTCAAGCATCATACTACCACTTAAGCAAAAGTTCTTAGCATATAGTAAAGATGAGTATCCTAAGGAGCATATGAGCATTCAAATCATAGTAATCATCCTAATTAATCACTAAAACTCACTCTATAGCATGTAAGAATCATTAGAAATCCAATTTAAACAAGTTTTGCAATCAAAATCAAGAACCCCCAAATTTGAGTTAGGGTTTGTTCATGTTGGATTTCTGAAAAATATAGAGAGATTGAAGTAACTAAAGTAGAATTAACTTACTTGATGATGCTTAGAAATTGCCCTTGATGAACTATAGGAACAAATTTTGTAAGAAAAGACTAAGAATTGAAGGTTTTGAGAGAATTTTGAGCTTTGAAATTGAAGAACACGGGTATAAGGCAGCAAGCAAAGGGTAGCAAGTGGGTTTTATAGAAGAAAATAGAGCAAAATACGAATCAGGCAATTTACCCGATCGGGTATATAGCAATCCGATCGGGGAAACCTGCTGGTCCGGTTTTTGTTTCTTTTTTCTTTGCCACTTGTTCTTACCTTTGGGCTATGTCCTTGAACATACTTACTAACCTTTGTTGTGACAACCCTCGCGAATGCGCAAATATAAAACATACAAGCATGTGAAATAATATGCGGAAATACGGTATTTTAAAAACCTTTAAACATGCAAGATATATAACACGAGGTGTGTCAAAATATTACAACTAAATACGTAAATACAACAAAGAGACGGGGTCTCTTAAAATGTTAGCAAAGAACAAGTGTTTAGCAAAACTAGCTAAAATCGTCTAGAGGTGAAACTTCCAGGGACAACGCCCGCTAGCTCACACCCAAACCCAAAATATCATATCCAAAAAGTCAACCAAGCAAGCAACCTGTTCATCCATGAAAAACATGAATGCCACAGTCAGTGGGGAGTAACTCCGGGTTCTCCCAGCCATATCACATTAAACGTACATAGAAGAAAATACAAAAGTAAAGCATGCATATATAGATATACATGTGAGATACGATAAGAATAGATAGGCAATTCTATAGATAATGATAAGATCATGTGGGAATCAAATCCGAAACCATCATGTTATTCAAAGACTCGGGAAAGACACCCTTAGGCAAGTATATACTCACTAGGGCTTACATCTCACCGTTAGCGGCATATACTTGATAAGATAGAAACTCGACATATAAACCACGTCAATCAACTAATTCATGCAAGAGTCCAACTCAATGTTCACGTAATATTTCAACTTACAAACGACCATCAAATCATACGAATATGACAACACAATCTCTCACGGTTAATGGCACGCACTAGCATCGTGTACAATAGCAAGACAAGCCAATGGAAGTCCACAGGATAAGACGTTTCCCTGAACCGTATACGATAAGACGTTTCGTATACTCATGACCCAGACAAACAAGTTCACGGGATACGACGTTTCCCGGAATCATGTACGATAAGACGTTTCGTACACACAAGACTCTAATCCTCTCGGTAGGACGACGATAATAATACGGTCATAGTCTAAACCTGGCCAGACTCTCGGAATAAGACGTGTTCCGATTCGACATGTGGTAAGACGTTCCACATCCAAGACACGGACTTACAATAAATATGCCGAGTACCCCAAATTCGGTAGATCAATTCACGAAAGAGGCGGAAAGAGATCTATAGTCAAAGTCAAGCTAGTA
>JAIUZE010024110.1:0-13802 GCA_022085475.1 Heliosperma pusillum | reverse complement strand
CATTAATTCGTCGAGTAAATCGGAATTTTTACCTTAGCTAGCAAAATCAAGTAGCACAAAAAAAATAAGAACTAAGAAAATAAGAAACCCGTCTTCTAATCTTCTCCTAAAATATACGAGTCACCAAACTCGTCTTCAAAATCTTCCCCTATAAGAAATGACAAGAAAAATATTTGTTAGAATTAAAACTTGAATTTCCATAATTAAAGTGTTGAAAACGATTTTGTCGGAATTGAAAATAAACCGTACTTGAAGATGGAGAGCGAAGAGGAGATTCTAGAAATATAAGTTAGGACGGATTTGAATAAGAAATGAAGGTTTTATGACGATTTTGCTCAAGAACGACTGAAGAACGACGAAGAACGATGAAGAACGATTAAAGAAAGTGTTAATTAGATCTTAAGTTTGATTTATTGTAAAATGAAAAAGTAGTTAGTGAGTAAAGTGGGGTGGGAGTGCCGTGTAATTATAGGGAAAAATGGAGTCGGGTTTTGAAATTGTTGTTACGGAATTGACTCGGGTTTTATCATTATAATAAGGTAATTAATTAGATATTAAGTTAATTAAATCAAATATCTAGATATTATGTTATTGTAATCAAAAGAAAGAAAAATATCAAGCTCTAAGAGAGGAAGAAGAGCCGTGTGGTTTGGTGATAATCGGGTCTGTTTTGTAAACGATTTGCGTAATTTAAGTTAACGGATCGATAAAGTTATAAATATCTTAGATATTATTATTAGTTTAATCATATTAATTAAAAATATCTAAAGTGAGTGGAAAAAGGTGACATGGGCGTGTGACTCATGCCAAAGTCGAGTTTCGGGTTTGTTTCGGGATTTAAAATGACTCGGGAATAGTTAAATGACGTTCGGGTTAAAACCGTAAAAGTTATTCTTTAATTCCAAATAAATTCAAAATAATTATATTAAATTTTCATAAATCCAAATAAATCTTAATAAAAATAAATTAAAAATATTATTTTTTTAAATAAAATTTCGGTCTTCAAAATTACAAGGCGAGTCGGAAAAAGTCAACGAAAGTCAAAGTTGACTTACAAACGGGATTCCCTTGGAATCTCGCAGAAATTCCAAATACGAACTCGGAATTTCAAAATTCGACTGGAAACAGTTAATTCCACTTTAAAACTTAAACAGGCTGAAAAGTATCCGTAAAATATTTTCACAAGAAAAATAGGGTACTTTTCGGGTTGTTACACAGACCATCGTGATCGAAGTTTTCCCAGAAAAATTTTCAAACGGGAGTTGAAGAGAAGTACTTGGTCACCGACATTGAATTGTTTTCTGATTATCCTCTTGTCATGCCAACGCTTCGTTTTCTCTTTATAGATCCTAGAATTCTCGTAAGCTTGCAAACGAAACTCTTCTAATTCATTGAGTTGCAAAAGTCGTCTATCAGTGATCAGGCCTGTCGCAAGCCCGATGCAAAGATAAATTACCCAGACTAGGCTAATAACAAATTAATGTAATTAGGGAAGTAGGGGTCGATCCTCAGGGAGATGGTATTTCCTATGGATTGTGAATCGTCTCACAATTGAGTTTTATCTAACAATTTTCTGGGTTTTGAGGTTTTGAATTCTAAACTAATAAAGAACATAAATAAAAACAAAATAAGAGCAAACTAAAATGAAAACAATAAAACAAATGATGATTTAACAATAATGAGAAGCATCTAGGGAAATAGGTTCACACATGTAGATTGACATATTGATGAAATTGGATTTAGGATATGCAAATAATTCATTGCGCGTTCGTAAGAATGGTGTGTTCATTACAATCATAGATCAGATGGTCTAGCAGGCTTTTTATGCGATTTACTAGGTCTTAATCCACTATGTCATGCTTTGTCTATTCAAATCTCGTATGTCTACCTTGGAAAAGAATTCCATACTAGTCAATGATTGTGATCAAGAATCGTCAACTATCGTTAAAGTCCAAACATGCATAGACACAATGTTTTAAAAACACAATTTCTTTTATTCAATTATCATCTTTTAATCAATCTAACATGGCTACCCTACACCCTAGAAAGGTGACTACTCACTCATGATTATGATTATATTAACAATGAAAGTTAAGATAGGCATATTTAGTTGATTTTAACAATAATCTAGACTCTCTATGTGCTGATAATAACGACGCTATATGACAATCTAAGATATGAAACTGCGATTATAACAACATGAAAATGAATCTAAATGATATGAATAGAAAATAACAATCAAATGGAAAGCAATAAAGAACAATAAACAAAGGATAAATTAGGAATACCTAGATGACGATCAACAATGAAAGCGATAACGACAATATAAATCCTTCGCATAGAAATACCGTACCTTGAATTACAACTCTTGAACCCAACAAAGTAGATACAAAGATTGAACTTCTTATTTGAACTAAGCTATGTTTTGATATGAAATGGACAGAAATAAACTAGGAACAAAAGACAAAAGTAGAAGATAATCTAAACTAGAAAGACTTAAACTAAAGAGAAAACTAATAAGAAGATTGTATGAGATATAAGATTAGATTGTGTAAGATAGTGTGTTGAGATGTGAGGCTAGAGCATCTATTTATAGTATTAGGGTTTCGTGGAGAAGAGGTCGGGCATTAAATACATAGGACAAATTTAGGAAGAAGGAGGCGTCATGCTCGGATCAGCACACATCCCCGATCGGGTACACACTTACCCGATCGGGTAAGTGGTCTTCTGGAAGCTCTTGACTAACGCTTCATCTTCCTATGCTTGACTCGACTTCCAACATCCCCCTTGACTTCTACAATCAGGTTGTTTGATAGGGTTTGATGTAAAGCGTTGAATTCTTCCGTCCAATTGATTGATCTTCCGGCAACTACGAAACCGTCTTTTCTTCTTTTCTCTCTTAAGTTAGTGAACCTTCTTGAAATGCCTTACACATGGTCAAGCTTTCTTCTTCGAATCGTCGGGTTCTAGGCAAATGCTCGGGAATATAGAAAAAGGGCGTAGAAACGTCACTTTCCCTACAAAACAAGTTAGAACACATGAATTCGCCTAGAAGACGATATCAGCTCATAAAATGCCTTAACAAAGCACAAATGACATACAAAACCGAGCTAAACTGGGGGTTAAAATCATACAAATATTCACTTATCAAACTCCCCCAAGCTAAACCTTGTCTTGTCCTCAAGCAAATATAACAAACAATACCAGGACAAGGTTGCAAGCATTGGCTACTATACCATCAAGAAACAAATCTCAACATAAAGCTTTGGAAACATAATGAATCATAACCCAAAAGCAACGTGGGCAAGAATGATACATAAACATGGCTGAGATTTACATAACGGCGTAGCGCAAAGAATTTCACTACAGAATTTCGGCTCTTGCATGATCTTTTGACAAATGGACTCTCACGGTACACTCGAACACTCAATGTATGTAAAAGGTGATTTCTTTATGTGTAAATGTTTTTGAGACACTCACCTATCTACGACTTATGAAAATGTGTCCGCAGTCTAATATGGTAAACAATTCAAAACACAAGTCAAAGATCACAATGCACATAGAAAAGAAGCCGAAAAATAAGAAGAAGGCTTTGGGAAATGGGTGAAAGGTGGACAAATAGTTATGGTCATGTGAAGGTTAGAATGAGCTAGCAACTGACCAATGATAAATGAATATTCAATCCAAACTTTCGGTTAATTTCCAAAAGATGAATAACGAAGCCAGAAGTAACGGATTGGCTTATTACACACGAAACACAAGGGTAAACACCTTCTATTGATTTGACATTTTGAGGAGATACTCACAACTTCTTCTCTTATTTCTTTTCTTTTCTTTTTTTTCAATTTCGATTTCGATTTTACTTTTTTTCATTTTTTTTCCTTTCTTTTCTTTTTCAATTTCTTTTGAACAAACCTTCACTTCTTGAACTTTTCGTCTTCCAAATTCACTTTGACAGATAAGAACAAATCTTCTCAAACGAGCACCCATACACCATAGTCTAGCTACTAGCTCAAAAGGTAGGCAGTTTTTGCATGTAGCTATTATTTTGTGAAGCACTTGTATGAAGGGGCTAATTTTGAGGGGTAATTCAAAGTGAAAAAGGCTTCAAATCTTAGTGAATCATGAATGCAATGCTTATAGAAATGAAATGAGAACCATACTTATGCGTTTTGACATGACACACATCACAAGGAGAACTACACACACCTAGATGAGACTGGGTATGGATGTACCAGTCTAAGGAGGTTCTACCTTACAATATATGTAGTTTGCCAAATGTCAAGATCAAGCGTACTCATCTATAGATTCATTCCATGCCTACTGTGTACAAGACTTCCCCATGTATGCAAAATTCAATGAATATTGAATCATTATCTTTTGAAAGCTCTAAGTTTGGGAAATTTAACATGATAGCATAGTAAACAAGCAAGCAAAGCATGAAAAGCATTCAATTGTGTTCAAAATTTAAAAATCTTCTCTCTAAAATCTTCTCTATCTTATTCAAAATTTGAAAAATATAACTAAAATGCAAAAAGGGAAAATGCAATCCCTCCCCCAAGCTAAACATCACATTGTCCTCAATGTGAGCACAAAAGCTAAATATGCAATGAGATGCTTAATGGGAAGAAAGGAAAAATGAAAGAAGAATGAAGTGTACTAGCCAGTGCGGACTCCCCCAAGCTAGCCTTTTGGACATGACAAGGAAGGTCGTCAGAGATTCTTCAAAAACTCTTTCATCTGCAAAGAAATCTAACAAAACAACGTAAAAGGGAAAAACAAAAATAAAAATGCAAAAAGGGAAAACACGGGTTGCCTCCCGAGAAGCGCTTGTTTAACGTCTTGCTCGACGAATTTTTCTATGAAATCATTGGGTTGGGGATGGACGCTCTGTATAGACAATATCTAAACATCCGATGATAGAATTGCTATTAGAGTTTCAGTCTGTGTCCATTAACTTTGAATTTCTCACCATTGCTAGTCATTAGTTCCACATAGCCGTACTTGCTCACATATGTGACAGTGAATGGTCCAGACCATCGTGATCGAAGTTTTCCCGGAAAAATTTTCAGACGGGAGTTGAAAAGAAGTACTTGGTCACCGACATTAAATTCTTTCTTAATTATCCTCCTGTCGTGCCAACGCTTCGTTTTTTCCTTGTAGATCCTAGAATTCTCATAAGCTTGCAAACGAAATTCTTCTAGCTCATTGAGTTGCAAAAGTGTTCTATCAGCGCTAAGCTTAGTGTCTAAGTTGTGTTCTTTGATAGCCCAGTAAGCTTTATACTCTAACTCGACAGGAAGATGACAGGCCTTTCCATAAACCAATTGATAAGGAGATGTTCCAATCGGGGTTTTGAAAGCTGTGCGATAAGCCCACAAGGTGTCATCGAGCTTATTACTCCAATCAGTTCTAGATCTTGAGACTACTTTCTGAAGAATTGTTTTCAACTCTCTATTTGAGACTTCTACTTGACCGCTGGTCTGAGGGTGGTAGGCTAATCCTCGTCTGTGATACACACCATATTTGAAAAGCAGAGTGTCTAACTGCTTTTCTCCAAAATGAGTTCCTCGATCACTAATCACGGCTCTGGGTACACCAAAACGTGGAAAGATGATCTTCTTAAATAGCCGTATCACAGCTCTAGCATCATTAGTGGGAGTGGCAATTGCTTCTACCCATTTAGAAACATAGTCAACAACGACTAAGATGTAACGATTTCCGTTAGAAGAAGGGAATGGTCCTTGATAGTCAATACCCCAGACATCGAATATTTCAACTTCTAATATGCCATTTTGAGGCATTTCATTTCTCTTGGATATCTGACCCATTCGTTGACAAGCGTCACAAGCCATAACAAAATCTTTTGAATCTTTAAACATCGAGGGCCAGAAAAACCCGGATTGCAAGACTTTGGTTACGGTCTTTGACGGACCATGATGACCATCATAAGCAGATGAGTGGCATCCTTCTAAAACTCCTTTAACTTCCCACTGGGGGATACATCGTCTATAAAGACCATCTGAACACTGCTTGAAAAGATAAAGATCATCCCAAACGAAGAATTTTGCATCATGCAAAAATCGTTTCCTTTGGTTATAAGAAAGGTCAGAAGGTAGCTGTCGACTGACAAGAAAATTGGCCATATCAGCATACCAAGGAGAAGAGTCAGCGATCGCCATTAATGAATCATCAGCAAATGAGTCATTAATTGGTGTTGGCAATCCTATTTCAGTTACTCTTATCCTTGAAAGATGGCCAGCGACTACATTTTCTGCTCCTTTCTTATCCCGGATCTCTAGATCAAACTCTTGAAGGAGTAAGATCCATCGGATAAGTCGAGGTTTTGCCTCTTTCTTTGAAAGCAGATATTTCAAAGCAGCATGGTCAGTGTAAACAATTAATTTCGATCCTATAAGGTAAGAACGGAATTTGTCTAAGGCGTAGACAATGGCAAGAAGTTCTTTTTCAGTGGTGGCATAGTTGATTTGGGCAGGATCTAAGGTTTTACTAGCATAGTAAATAGCATGAAGGAACTTTTCCTTTCTTTGCCCTAAAACAACTCCAACGGCATAATCACTCGCATCGCACATAAGTTCAAATGGAAGATTCCAATTAGGTGCCTGGATTATAGGAGCGGTGATTAGAGCGCCTTTGATATTGTTGAATGCCTCAAGGCATTCCTTCGTGAAATTAAAAGGCGCATCCTTAAAAATGAGCTCAGTCAGGGGCTTGGCTATTTTAGAAAAATCTTTAATAAACCGTCGGTAGAAACCGGCGTGGCCAAGGAAACTCCTGATTCCTTTTACATTAGCAGGTGGTGGCAGTTGTTCAATAACTTAGATCTTAGCTCGATCCACTTCAATACCTCTTTCAGAAATGATGTGTCCTAAAACTACACCTTCGTTCACCATGAAGTGACACTTTTCCCAATTGAGAACAAGATCGACTTCTTCACAGCGTTTCAAAACATTGGATAGATTTGTCAAACAATTATCAAAGGAAATGCCATAGACGCTAAAGTCGTCCATGAATACTTCTATGATAGTCTCAACAAAATCGGAAAAGATACTAGTCATGCAACGCTGGAAAGTTGCAGGTGCATTACACAAGCCAAATGGCAATCGGCAATAAGCAAAAGTACCATAGGGACAGGTGAATGTGGTTTTCTCTTGGTCCACAGGGTGGATAGGAATTTGGAAAAATCCTGAGTAACCATCTAGATAACAGAAATATTTGTGGCAAGCTAACCTCTCTAGCATTTGATCAATGAAGGGTAGAGGATAGTGATCTTTTCGAGTTGATTGATTCAACTTTCTGTAGTCAATGCACATACGCCATCCCGTCACAATCCTTGTGGGGATGAGCTCATTCCTTTCATTCTTGACTACTGTTGTTCCTCCTTTCTTGGGAACAACTTGGACAGGGCTAACCCATTTTGAGTCAGAAATTGCATAGATTATGCCAGCATCTAGTAATTTCATAACTTCAGCTTTAACTACTTCTTGCATGTTGGGATTAAGACGGCGTTGAACTTGAACACAAGGTCTTCGGCCTTCTTCTAAGTTGATTCTATGCATGCAAAAGTCGGGGCTTATGCCTATGAGATCTTCAAGTTTATAGCCTATTGCCTTTTTATGTTTTCTCAAGATAATCAATAGCGAGTTAAACTGATTTTCATCTAAGAGAGCACTCACTATGACTGGGTAATATTCAGACTCATCTAAAAAAGCATATTTTAGATTTGAGGGAAGAGGTTTAAGTTCAGGTTTATGTACTTCTGCCTTGGCAGGAGCATCAATTAAGCTTATAAACTCCTCAACTTCTTCAGACGGTATCTCTTTACCAGTCAGGTCCCTTTCCAGCTCACTGATCTCAAAATTGTCGTTCTCAGAGATATCCTCTAACAATAAAATTGCTTCTAAAGGATCCCCAATTATTGATGGATACAGAGATTTATCAATGACTGAGTCGAAAATGTCAAGGAAACAGCAAGGCTCTTCAAGCATAGGGCTCTTCATTGCACTGTTTAAGTTGTAGGTGACTTTATCATCACCTACTTCTAATGTCAATTTTCCATTCTTGACATCGATTACTGCTCCCGCAGTGTGTAGAAATGGCCTTCCTAATATGATAGGGATTTGCGAATCTTCAGCCATATCTAACACTATGAAATCGACTGGAATAAAAAATCTTCCTACTCTAACAGGTACATCTTCTAAAACTCCCATAGGTTGTTTTAGAGAACGATCTGCCATTTGCAGGGTGATACTTGTGCATTTCAGAACTCCCATATTCAATTTTTCGCAAATAGAATAGGGCATAACGCTTACACTAGCACCTAGATCGCATAAAGCTTTATCAATAGTGTAGGTGCCTATAGTGCAAGGTATAGAGAAACTACCAGGATCCTTTAACTTAGGAGGGGACTTATTTTGCAATAACGCACTGCATTCAGCGGTGAATGCGATGATTTCAACATCATCTAGAGTCCTCTTCTTTGTTAAGATATCCTTCATAAATTTCGTGTAAGAAGGGATTTGAGTGATTAATTCAGTGAAGGGAACCGTTACTTGGAGGTTTTTGACTACTTCCATGAATTTACCGAACTGGGTTTCCTTATGATTTCTCCTCAAACGTTGGGGAAATGGAACTTGAATTTTGATGGGTTCCTTTTCGAGTTCATCCTTCTTTTCATGTTTGTCTTCCGCTTCCTTAGCGGTGGATGGTTGAGAATCTTTTTGGCTTTCTACTTGTGAAGGCTCAACTGTTGGTTCTTTGGGTTGCTGAGGTTCCGTATAAGTGGTACCACTCCTAAGGGTGATAGCATTTGCGGTGTCCCTCGGTTGTTCACCATAAGGTGGGAGTTGGCCTTGTTTTCTTTGGGCATTAGAGGTAGCCAATTGGGCCATTTGAGTTTCAAGCATTTTGATGGCAGCATTTTGAGCTTGATCACTCTTTTGAAATTGAGCAAACATTGAATCCTGTTTTTGAACAACTTGTAGAAGCATGGATTCAATTTTGCTCAAGCTTGAGTCGTTTGGTTGGCCTTGAATTTGAGGTGGTTGGTGTTGAGGTTGATTGATGTTAGGTTGGAATGAAGGTCTTTGGTTTTGAAAACCAGGTGGATTGTAAGGCTTTTGTTGGTGTGGTATGAATGGTTGTTGGATTTGTTGGTGGGGATTTTGAACGTTGGTACTTTTGTAGGACAAAAATGGGTGGTTTTTTGTGTTTTCGTTATAAAAGTTTGAAAAAGCGTTGCCTTGCCTATATCCTTGATAGGCATTGACTTGCTCTATTGAACTTCTACATTCTTGAAAACTATGCCCCTCCAATCCCACATGTCTCACATACCACTACGTGGTTAGTGACGTTGATATGCTCCTTGGATTGGGAAGAGCTTCCTACTTGTTGCTGCAGAAGGGCTAATTGGGCTTCCAGGAGTGCTACTTTACTTGAATCATCCTGCTTGGCTTTGAGCGGTATAGCACGCGAGTTGATATACTGAGAATCGTGGATTGCCATTGACTCAATAGTCGCACTAGCTATCTCTACATCGATTTGATCGAAACGACCATTGTTAGCGGAGTCGAGGATACGACGCAATTTGCCACAACAACCGTTGTAGAATGTGATAGCCAGGAACCATGAATCAAGGCCATGATGAGGGCATTCTCTTTGTAATTATTTGTACCTTTCCCATGCCTCATAAAGGCTTTCGTCGCCTCTCTGACGGAATCCAGTAATTTGACTTCGTAAGAGTGCGGTTCGTTCTGGTGGGAAGTACTTTTGATAGAAAGCAAGAGCTAGACCATCCCAGTCGACTATTCCTAAGGCAACTCGGTCAAGACTATTGATCCAGAGTTTTGCCTTTCCTCTTAAAGAGAAGGGAAAGAGCATTTCCCTAATCTGTTCTTGGGATACTCCAGTTTGTCTAATCGTGGAGCAATAGTCACAGAAGTTTTGGATATGAAGGTTGGGATCTTCTGTGGCATTGCCACCAAATTGATTTCTTTCTATTAGATTGATGAAGGCAGGTTTGATTTCGAAGTTTTGGGCTGTAATTTGAGGTGTAGCGATACCCTTTGGAAGTGTATCTGCGGTGGGTTTAGAATGGTCGGAAAGTCGAACCATTTTTGCTTGTGAAGATGAAGATGGAATGTTGGTTGAAAGTTGATTGATTTTTTGAAATGGGGATGAGAATGGATCTTCTTCTCCTTCAAGATTAGGTAAGATATCCGAGTATTTCTCACGAATACGATCTAAACTTGAAATATTAGAAGCTTTTGAAATTTCGTTGAATAGCTTTAATTTCCTACGCAGAGTTCTTTCTAGTTCAGGGTCTAAAGGAATAGGGGTCCCTAGTCTAGAAGATCTGGGCATAAGATAGAAAAGCTAAGATGAAAAATCAAGAGAGGTCTAAAGGAATTTGAGTTCCTAAAGACTAGATAAAACTAATCGTGATTAAAATCACAAGAAAAGGAAAATTAAACCGTGCTCCCCGGCAACGGCGCCAAAATTTGATCAGGCCTGTCGCAAGCCCGATGCAAAGATAAATTACCCAGACTAGGCTAATAACAAATTAATGTAATTATGGAAGTAGGGGTCGATCCTCAGGGAGATGGTATTTCCTATGGATTGTGAATCGTCTCACAATTGAGTTTTATCTAACAATTTTCTGGGTTTTAATTTGAGGTTTTGAATTCTAAACTAATAAAGAACATAAATAAGAGCAAAATAAGAGCAAACTAAAATGAAAACTGTAAAGCAAATGATGATTTAACAATAATGAAAAGCATCTAGGGAAATAGGTTCACACATGTAGATTGTCATATTGATGAAATTGGATTTAGGATATGCAAATAATTCATTGCGCGTTCGTAAGAATGGTGTGTTCATTACAATCATAGATCAGATGGTCTAGCAGGCTTTTTATGCGATTTACTAGGTCTTAATCCACTATGTCATGCTTTGTCTATTCAAATCTCGTATGTCTACCTTGGAAAAGAATTCCATACTAGTCAATGATTGTGATCAAGAATCGTCAACTATCGTTAAAGTCCAAACATGCATAGACACAATGTTTTAAAAGCACAATTTCTTTTATCCAATTATCATCTTTTAATCAATCTAACATGGCTACCCTACACCCTAGAAAGGTGACTACTCACTCATGATTATGATGATATTAACAATGAAAGTTAAGATAGGCATATTTAGTTGATTTTAACAATAATCTAGACTCTCTATGTGGTGATAATAACGACGCTATATGACAATCTAAGAAATGAAACTGCGATTATAACAACATGAAAATGAATCTAAATGATATGAATAGAAAATAACAATCAAATGGAAAGCAATAAAGAACAATAAACAAAGGATAAATTAGGAATACCTAGATGACGATCAACAATGAAAGCGATAACGACAATATAAATCCTTCGCATAGAAATACCGTACCTTGAATTACAACTCTTGAACCCAACAAAGTAGATACAAAGATTGAACTTCTTATTTGAACTAAGCTATGTTTTGATATGAAATGGACAGAAATAAACTAGGAACAAAAGACAAAAGTAGAAGATAATCTAAACTAGAAAGACTAAAACTAAAGAGAAAACTAATAAGAAGATTGTATGAGATATAAGATTAGATTGTGTAAGATAGTGTATGTTGAGTGTGTGAGGCTAGAGCATCTATTTATAGTATTAGGGTTTCGTGGAGAAGAGGTCGGGCATTAAATACATAGGACAAATTTAGGAAGAAGGAGCCGTCATGCTCGGATCAGCACACATCCCCGATCGGGTACACACTTACCCGATCGGGTAAGTGGTCTTCTGGAAGCTCTTGACTAACGCTTCATCTTCCTTTGCTTGACTCGACTTCCAACATCCCCCTTGACTTCTACAATCGGGTTGTTTGATAGGGTTTGATGTAAAGCGATGAATTCTTCCGTCCAATTGATTGATCTTCCGGCAACTACGAAACCGTCTTTTCTTCTTTTCTCTCTTAAGTTAGTGAACCTTCTTGAAATGCCTTACACATGGTCAAGCTTTCTTCTTCGAATCGTCAGGTTCTAGGCAAATGCTCGGGAATATAGAAAAAGGGCGTAGAAACGTCACTTTCCCTACAAAACAAGTTAGAACACAGGAATTTGCCTAGAAGACGATATTAGCTCATAAAATGGCTTAACAAAGCACAAATGACATACAAAACCGAGCTAAACTGGGGGTTAAAATCATACAAATATTCACTTATCAATCAGCGCTAAGCTTAGTGTCTAAGTTGAGTTCTTTGATAGCCCAATGAGCTTTGTACTCTAACTCGACGGGGAGATGACAGGCCTTTCCATAAACCAACCGATAGGGACATGTTCCAATCAGGGTTTTGAAAGCTGTGCGATAAGCCCATAAGGTGTCATCGAGCTTATTACTCCAATTTGTTCTAGATTTCGAGACAACTTTTTGAAGAATTGTTTTTAGCTCTCTGTTCGAGAGTTCTACTTGACCGCTGGTCTGAGGGTGGTAGGCTAATCCTCGTCTGTGATACACACCATACTTGGCAAGCAGAGTGTCTAACTGCTTTTCTCCGAAATGAGTTCCTCGATCACTTATCACGGCTCTGGGTACACCAAAACGCGGAAAGATGATCTTTTTAAATAGTCGTATCACAGCTCTAGCATCATTGGTGGGGGTGGCAATTGCTTCTACCCACTTTGAAACATAGTCGACATCGACTAAAATGTAATGATTTCCATTTGAAGAAGGGAATGGTCCCTGATAGTCAATACCCCAGACATCGAATATCTCGACTTCTAATTTGCCGTTTTGAGGCATTTCATGTCTCTTGGATATTTGACCCATTCGTTGACAAGCATCACAAGCCATAATAAAGTCTTTTGAATCTTTAAACAACGAGGGCCAGAAAAACCCGGATTGTAAGACTTTGGCTACGGTCTTGGACGGACCATGATGACCACCATAAGCAGATGAGTGACATCCTTCTAAAACTCCTTTTACTTCCCACTGGGGGATACAACGTCTGTATAGACCATCTGATCACTGCTTGAAAAGACATGGGTCATCCCAAACAAAGAATTTTGCATCATCCAAAATTCTCTTTCTTTGGTTATAAGAAAGGTTAGAGGTTAGCTGGCGACTGACAAGGAAGTTGGCAATATCAGCATACCAAGGAGAAGAGTCCGCAATTGCCATTAATGAATGACCAGCGAATGAATCATTAATTGGCGTTGGTAATCCTATTTCAGTTACTCTTATCCTTGAGAGGTGGTCAGCGACTACATTCTATGCTTCTTTCTTATCCCTGATCTCTAAATCAAACTCTTGAAGGAGTAGGATTCATCGGATAAGTCTAGGTTTTGCCTCTTTCTTTGAAAGCAGATATTTCAAGGCAGCATGGTCAGTGTAGACAATAAATTTTGATCCTATTAGGTACGAGCGAAATTTGTCTAAGGCATAGACAATGGCGAGAAGTTCTTTCTCAGTGGTGGCATAGTTGATTTGGGCAGGATCTAGGGTTTTACTAGGATAGTAAATCGCATGAAGAAACTTTTCCTTTCTTTGCCCTAAAACAACTCCTACGGCATAATCACTCGCATCGCACATCAGTTCAAAGGGGAGATTCCAATCAGGCGACTGGATTATAGGTGCGGTGATCAAAGCACGTTTGATTTTGTTGAATGCCTCAAGGCATTCCTTTGTGAAATTGAAAAGTGCATCCTTGAAAAGGATCTCAGTCAGGGGCTTGGCTATTTTTGAAAAATCTTTTATAAATCGTCG
>JAIUZE010024108.1:0-30146 GCA_022085475.1 Heliosperma pusillum | reverse complement strand
TTCGAGTTTGTAACCTATTGCCTTTCTATGCTTTTTCAAGACAGTCAATAGTGAGGTTAACTGATTTTCATCTAGAAGAGCACTCACGATGACTGGGCAATACTCAGATTCATCTAAAAAAGCATATTTTAGATTCGAGGGAAGAGGTTTTAGTTCAGGTTTTTGTACTTCTGCCTTGGCAGGAGTATCAATCAAGCTTATGAACTCTTTAATTTCTTCTGACAGTATCTCTTCTCCGGTCAGGTCCTTTTCCAGCTCACTGATCTCGAAATTGTCATTCTCAGAGATATCCTCCAACAACAAGATTGCCTCTAAAGGATCCTCGATTATTGATGGATACAGAGATTCATCAACAATGGAGTCGACAATATCAATAAAACAGCAAGGCTCCTCTAGCATGGGGCTTTTCATTGCACTGTTCAAGTTATAGGTGACTTTATCATCACCTACTTCTAGTGTCAGTTTTCTATTCTTAACATCGATTACTGCTCCGGCAGTGTGTAAAAATGGCCTTCCTAAAATAATGGGGATTTGAGAATCTTCAGCCATATCTAGCACGATGAAATCGACGGGAATGAAAAACTTTCCTACTTTGACAGGCACATCTTCTAAAACTCCCATAGGTTGTTTTAAAGAACGGTCCGCCATTTCCAGAGTGATACTGGTGCATTTGAGAATTCCCATATTCAACTTTTCACATATGGAATAGGGCATGACGCTTACACTGGCACCTAGATCGCATAGAGCTTTATCGATTGTGTAGGTGCCTATAGTGCAAGGTATAGAGAAACTACCGGGATCCTTTAACTTAGAAGGGGACTTATTTTGCAACAAAGCACTGCACTCAGCTGTGAATGCTATGATTTCAACATCATCTAAAGTCCTCTTCTTAGATAAGATATCCTTCATGAATTTTGTGTAGGAAGGGATTTGAGTGATTAATTCAGTGAAGGGAACCGTTACCTGGAGGTTTTTGACCACTTCCATGAATTTTCTAAACTGGGTTTCCTTATGATTTCTCCTCAAGCGTTGGGGAAATGGAACTTGGATTTTGATGGGTTCCTTCACAAGTTCATCCTTCTTTTCTTTGTTTTCCGCTTCCTTAGCGGTGGATGGTTGGGAATCTTTTTGGCTCTCTACTGGTGTTGGCTCAACTATTGTTTCCTTGGGTTGCTGAGGTTCCTTATAAATGGTACCACTCCTAAGGGTGATAGCATTAGCGGTGTCCCTCGGTTGCTCACCATGAGGTGGGAGTTGGCCTTGTTTCCTTTGGGCATTAGAGGCAGCCAATTGGGCCATTTGAGTTTCAAGCATCTTGATGGCAGCATTTTGAGCTTGATCACTCTTTTGAAGTTGAGCAAACATTGAATCTTGTTTTTGAATAACTTGGAGAAGCATGGATTCAATTTTGCTCAGGCTTGAGTCATTGGGTTGGCTTTGATTTTGGGGTGGTTGGTGTTGAGGTTGGTGTTGGTGTTGGTAAGGTTGATTGAAGTTAGGTTGACATGGAGGTCTCTGGTTTTGAAAACCAGGTGGATTATAGGGCTTCTGTTGATGTGGTATGAATGGTTGTTGAATCTGATGGTGGGGATTCTGAATGTTGGTGCTTTTGTAGGATAAAAGAGGATGGTTTTTTGTGTTCTCATCATAGAAGTTTGAGAAAGCATTGCCCTGCCTGTATGCTTGGTAGGCATTGACTTGCTCTAGCAAACTCCTACATTCTTGAAAACTGTGTCCTCCAACCCCACATGTCTCACATACCACTACGTGGTTAGTGACGTTAACATGTTGCTTGGATTGGGAAGAGCTTCCTACTTGTTGCTGCAGAAGGGCTAATTTGGCTTCTAGGAGTGCTACTTTGCTTGAATCTTCCTGCTTGGTTTTGAGCAGCATAGCACGTGAGTTTCTATACTGAAAGTCGTGAATTGCCATTGACTCGATAGTTGCACTAGCTATTTCTACATCGATCTGATCGAAACGACCATTGTTAGCGGAGTCGAGGATACGACGCGATTCGCCACAACAACCGTTGTAGAAGGTGATAGCTAAGAACCGTGAATCAAGGCCATGATGAGGGCATTCTCTTTGTAATTCTTTGTACCTTTCCCATGCCTCATAAAGGCTTTCATCGCCCCTCTGACGGAATCCAGTGATTTGACTTCGTAAGAGTGCGGTTCGTTCTGGTGGGAAGTACTTTTGATAGAAAGCAAGAGCTAGACTATCCCAATCGACTATTCCTAAGGCAACTCGGTCAAGGCTATTGATCCAAAGTTTAGCCTTTCCGGTTAAAGAGAAGGGAAAGAGCATTTCCCTAATCTGCTCTTGGGATACTCTAGTTTGTCTAATTGTGGAGCAATAGTCACAGAAGTTTTGAATATGAAGGTTGGGATCTTCTGTGGCATTGCCACCAAATTGACTTCTTTCTATTAAACTGATGAAGGAAGGTTTGATTTCAAAGTTTTGGGCTGTGATTTGGGGTGTAGCAATACCCCTTGGAAGTGTATCTGCAGTTGGTTTGGAATGGTCTGAAAGTCGAACCATTTTCTTTTGTGAAGATGAAGATGGAGTGTTGTTTGAAGGTTGATTGGTTTTTGAGAATGGAGATGAGAATGGATCATCTTCTCCTTCAAGATTAGAAAAAATATCCGAGTAATTCTCACGAATACGGTCTAAACTTGAAGTATCAGAATCTTTTGAGATTTCGTTGAATAGCTTTCGTCTCCTACGCAGAGTCCTTTCTAGATCGGGGTCTAAAGAGATAGGGGTACCTAGTCTAGAAGATATGGGCATAACATTGAAAAGCTAAGATGAAAAATCAAGAGAAGTCTGAAGGAATTTGGGTTCCTAAAGACTAGATAAAACTAATTGCAATAAAAATCACAAGAAAAAGGAAAACTAAACTGTGCTCCCCGGCAACGGCACCAAAATTTGATCGGGCCTGTCACAAGCCCTGGTCAAAGATAATTACCTAGACTAGGCTAATAACAAATTAATGTATTTAGGGAAGTAGGGGTCGATCCTCAAGGAGATGGTGTTTCCTATAGAATGTGAGATGTCTTGCAATTGGGTCTTATCTAACGAGTATCTGGGTTTGAGGTTTTGATTTCTAAACTAATAAAAAGCATAAATGAAAACAAAATAAAAGCAAATCAAAATGAAAACAATAAAGCAGGTGATCAATTAACAATGATAAAAGGATCTAGGGAAATAGGTTCACACATGTAGATTAACATATTGATGAAATTGGATTTAGAACATGCAAATAATTTATTGTGAGTTCTTAAGAATGATGTGTTCATTACAATCATAGATCAGATGGTCTAGCAGGCTTTTAGGCAATTTACTAGGTCTTAATCTACCATGTCATGCTTTGTCTATTCAATTCACGTATTTCTACTTTGGAAAAGAATTCCATTTTAGTCAATGATTTTGATCAGGAATCATTAACTATCGTTATAGTCCAAACATGCATAGACACAATGTTTTAAAAGCACAATTTCTTTTATCCGATTATCATCTTTTAATCAACCTACATGGCTATCCTACAACCTAGAAAAACGACTACTCACTCATGGTGGTGTTTAGATCTAAGATGATGTTAATAATAAAAACTAGGATAGACATGTTTATTTGCTTTTGATAATATTTTAAGACTCTTTAATTGGCGATAATAACAGTGCTAAATTGACGATCTAGGGAAATGAAATGATTACAACGATATTGAAATTGAATCTAAAATAACATGTAAAGAAAATAGCAATCAAATAAGAAACATAAAGACTTTAAACAAAAGATAAAATAGGAATACCTAGATGACGATCAACAACGACAATGATGAAATATAAACAACCATAATAGAAATTCCTTGCATAGAATAGTCGATCCGCGAATTACAATACTTGAACCACATAAAGTAGATTACAAGGATGAAATTTTTATTGATCTAGGCTAAGGGTTTGATGTAGAGAAATCAGAAATAAACTAAGAAACTAAGGACAAAGAGGAAGAAGAAAATGATCTAGACAAGAGAAGAGGGGCTAGGTTTCTCTCCTCCTAATCTAGGGTTTCTAATTGTGTAGAGAAGTGTGGCTGAGGCTCTCTTATATAGCAGTAGGTTTCGTGGGGAAGGGGTCATACATTAAACATATAGGACAAAATAAAGGAAGTCGAAGCAAAAGCTCGGAACAGCAAGGATACCCGATCGGGTACACTACTTACCCGATCGGGTATGTAGTGATCTTGGTCCATTGACTTTTGTTTCATCTCCCCTTGCTTATGACTTGACTTTCATTATCCCACTAGACCTTTTGAGTTGGGTTTGTTGATAGGGTTTGATGTAAAATGATGATTTCTTCGCCTAACTGATCGATCTTCTGACAACTGCGAAATTGTCTTTGCTTCTTCTTTCTTTTGAATCAGTGAACCTTCTTGGAGTGCCTTTAACTTGGTCAAGCTCGCTTCTCAAATCGTCGGGTTCTAGGCAAATGCTCGGAAATATAGAAAAAGGGCGTAGAAACGTCACTTTTCCTACAAAACAGGTTAGAACATAGGAATTCGCCTAGAAGACGATATTAGCTCATAAAATGGCTTAACAAAGCACAAATGACATACAAAACCGAGCTAAATTGGGGGTTAAAATCATGCAAATATTCACTTATCAATCGCACTCGGTCGACTGCACACGAGACTCGGCCGAGTGCGAACTAGGCAGAAGGCTTCCGAACTGACACACCAACATAACTCGCCCGAATGCACCCTACTCGGCCAAGTACCCACAGCACTCGTTCGTGTGACCCTTACTCGGCCGAGTACAAGCTAGCCGGAAATACGGAGTATTACATCGTGCATAGAGAACGGGCCATTTTTTTTCCCAACCCCAACCCTAACCCTGTAACACCCCAATATACCCAGCTACGGTAAATCGGGATGCTACCAACTCAGTTTTCCAAGGTACTACATATCATGTCGTCAATCTCAAAAAATTAAGTTATTTTATCTAACTGAAGTGATAGAAGATACAATCCAACACTCAATCTAATTATAATTCAACAGTACAACTCCACAAATAGTCTAACGACCTCAATCACTATCACTAAGACTCGCTAAGTCGTCCGTATCCATGCCCGTCACAAGTCTCCAACAAGCATCATCAAGCCAAACATATTCTAGACGACTACTACCCATACGGCGGAAATATCGTATGGATCAAAGTAGTTTAAAAAACATACAACAGTCAATTCACATGTTCATAACCAATATCATATGCAATCATATTATCGTCATAACTAATATCCGGTTCCCATAAGGAAGCACGTCAACGATGCCATTCAGGAGAACATATAACCATCAATCGAGGTGCCATAAACAAGCACACCATCGTGTTCAGGGCACGCAGTAGACACCATGAACCCTACCGTACCAGGTCACCCCCAGACTCAGATTATCACCACATGCAATGTCTTCTCCATGGCGGGAACCATGAGAATCAACCCACAGAGTCATGGAACCATTTTCCTGCAACCGCTCCATATAAACACCTTCATACACCATATCACAATGTCTCACCCAAACTTCATCAAGATTCCACAATCATGTCACAATACATATCAATCAATCATAAACACATAAACTAAGAAGAAAATCCTACCTTTTAGCAATGCAAGTGCAAGAATCAACAACAATAGCAATCCAAGCATAAGAATCCATAACAAGCAATAAGAAAGATGAAGTTAGAACTCCTCTTCTTTAAAATCTCCATCCACACAACTTAATAATAGTATACTTTCTACTAATTTTCTCTAATATCTACTCTAATATTATTAATATATAATCACTATCAATTTCCCTTATTTCTATTCTAATAACAATAATCTATCTTATTATAATAAATCATATTACTCGAATCAATCTAATTACTAACTAAAACGTTAAGATGATAAGATATTATCAAAAGAATTACTTACCAAGGGAAGAACAACCTCGATCTAGGATGTTAGATCTTCTCACAAGAATGCTAAAGAACGATTAAGGAGAGGATAAAAGGATGGTTAGAGGGTGTTTAGAGTGATACTCCATGCATGGGGTGCCGCAAAGAGATTCCTTGGTAGTCTTAAATGACTAGTGCTGAAAGTGATTGAAAGTACTACTCATATCAAGAGAGTGCACTTTCTTGATAGGTTATCCATGCAAAAGAACTCCACAGTTAAGCATGCTTGGCTGGGAGTAGTCTTAGGATAGGTGACTTCCTGAACGTTCCCGGCATGCGCACCTGTGTTGATTTGTGGGCCATGTACACAACCTAGCAAACTAGCGTGAGTGACTGCGCCCGACCCACGTTTAGGTTGGGGTGTTACTAGTGATATCAGAGTAACCCAGTTATCGTGCGATTAGCCTGTGGTCAGAACTACCCAAGACATCCACCTAGCAAGGGAGGATTCCGGAAATACTTGGTTGCGCTCAGATGCTGTCATGCACATTGAGAACGTTGCATTATTCAAGTAGGGATGTATAATACTCCATGTGTGAGGTGCCCATGAAGAGATATATTTACAGGCATTAATGACTAGTGTTTAAAGGGATTGGAAGTACTACTCATATAAAAAAAGTGTACTTTTGTTTCTGGTTATCCATGCAAAAAAACTTCACAGTTAAGCGTGCTTGGCTGGGAGTAGTCTTAGGATGGGTGTCCTCGTGGAAACATGCGCTGGAAAAGACTCGTGTTGCTGTGTGAGCCATGTACACATCCTTGCAAGCTACCATGAGTGACCGCTCCAGACCCTGGGTTTAGGTCAGGGTGTTACATAGAGAGGATAACGAAGGGTTTAGGTTGATAAGATGATAAATGAATCGACGAGAATGACGGAGGAACCAACATAACCCCAAATGAAAAATAACAAAAAAAAAAAAACAAAACTGCAATTCCTTAATCGACTCACTCAGTCGAGTACTCGGCCGGTACAATCGACCAAGTAGCTCAACTTGAGCGAGTGCCCAACATGCTCGGTCGAGGGCCACTAAGCAGTGTCAACCCAAAATTACCAAATTCAACCACCCGGTCGAGTGCCCATCTTACTTGATCGAGTACATTTACTCAATCGAGTGCCCTCTACGCTCAACCGAGTAGCACTTATCCCAATCGAATACAGCCTCAAAAGCATGATCTAGTAGTCACTCCACTGGATTGGGTGTCAGCTCTACCCGGGCGAGTAACCTCACTCGACCACGTAAGCCACCAAATAACATGCCAAAGTGGAATAAATATTAGATTCTTCCCTCTTTAAAAAGAACTTCGTTCTCAAAGTCCACACCCACACTACAACCAAAACAGAATTCTAGCCGAACACTAGCACCCACCATTGCAAAAGCTCACTCCAAAACCGTCACACCACCCAACACACCTAATACAACATCAAAAAGCCAAAATTCTAATAACGACACATATCAAACACTTACCTTAACCATTCTAAAAAACAATTTACAACAAAAGTTAGCCGATACTGTCATAACCAATTGATATAACAAGATTACATATCAAATCCCATAACACCACATAGTATAGATATTATTTCCTAGTAACACCCCATAATACTTGTAACACCCCCATTTATCCAGGAGTCTTAGCTAGACCTTCGCATATAATAAGGTTGTTACCATCTCGGTTTCCCGGGGTAGTAAATATCAAAACCACAATCTCAAGAGTACTTTAATTAATATTTTTATTATATAATGAATAAATCATCTTACCACTCACAAAACATTATCTAAACTATTACAGCGAAAGACTTAATATTTCTAATCAAATACTAAATAAAACTAAATAGTCATCATCTTAAAAGACTCGTTTCGTCGCATATCCCATCCCGTAAAAACATCATCCAAAGCCACATTTGTCCACTTATTAACCTGTAAGCTTCACTGCTTCTCATTTGAACGGAAATAACAAATGATCATAACTAGCCACCAATTTTAAAAGGTTCGGGTGGACCACCCACATACACAAACAAGTCAACCAAAGGTTGAGTAGAGATAACCAATACATCATAGCAAGCTTCTAAGGTGTTAATGATATAAACGGTTAGTAAAGAAATCTACAACTTCACAAACAACTATTGTAGATACCTCGTTTCTACACCTTTCGACAACCACCCAGTGATGATTGGGCCGCATGTTTGATATGCGGAACGTTTATGAAAATTCGTAAGTTTATCGTCAAGTGATAGCTCAAACACTTGTGTCTACCCCTTGATCATCATCAACGCGCCGGTACGGTCGGTTTGACAGCCATTAGAGTTCATTTGGAGTCCGGGTCGAAAACCGCTTCATTTTCTATAAACCGTTTTAAAACTTCGAGTCAAAACACGTGAACTATTCTGATTATTTTATTATATTTTCAAATTCTATGTTTTTAATAAAATTATCTCGTTTTATCTTTTAAAAGGTAATTATAGATCAACCACACTTCCGTAGTAGAAGCGTGTAAATCTTTCTCCCGTGGTAGGAAACCTCTTGGAAACTGACGCAGTAGGTGATGCGCCTCTTCGAAGGATCGCAATCCTGCTGCATCTCTTCTTCAGCCTGTTCTTTTCCAAAGTTTGAGTTGTTATACGACTCTTCCAGATTTTCTACTATAAAAGGAGAGGTCCGTTCTCACTTTTAAGGTACGCGAGTGTTCCGCCTCTTCTCTTCTCTCTTTGTATTCTAGACCTTGCTCTAAGCTATCGACATCTACGTGCTTCATCAATCGACCACGTAAGCTCAGATCCTTCTGGGTTCCCGTCACGCTTTGTATTGACCGACCAATTTGACCAACTACATCTTAATCAATCTTATCAACTTAATCAATCCTCTTACGAGGGCACTTTCCATACATTTGAGTCGAGCTGTCGCTAAAACGTTAACTTTAGTTCATATCTCGTTTCGTCAGCATGTAAGTCTAAGGGTGTTTAATCCCGTCTTTTGTTTATTAGTATCATTTATTTTCATATTATTCATGTAAGATCTATGTCAGAAATAAAATCAAAACCGATTTAAAGTCAAAATCTTTTCGTAAAACCTTTTCAGTAGTGATCAGACGTCGAGAAGAAACGCAGAAGCATCTGCGCCTTCTAGAAGGAACGCAACACCTGGTGCGCCTCTTCCAGAGGCTGCCTGCTCATACTCTTCTTCTTCTTCCTCTGGTTTTTGCGTCTTTTGTTTTCCTTTTTATTTTTAATCTTTCATTAAATCGTTATTCTCCTCTTAGATCCCTAATAATCCATGTTAGTGGGTTTTCGTCTTTTAATCAAGTTTGAGTCTTTAGAGGTTCGGTTTGTTCATATCAAATCTCTAGATTCGTTATTGATAAATTTTTAGTGTAATTTAATTAATTAAATCACTTTCATTCGAGTCATAGATCGACAATAAATCATAAATATACCAACGAATATTAACTAATTGCGATTCTGGCTTCACAGCCAGAACCCAACTCAAGAACAGACGCACGGGTTGCTGCGCCTCTTCCAGAGGACGCAGCTGCTGCTGCGCCTGTTCTGGGTTGGTTTTTGTCTCTGAACTTACTTTCTCGCTTCGACGTAATTTAATCATGTCATTAATAGACTATTAACTCTAATATCACTGTTAATCTGGCTTTTAGATTATTTTCTTTTCTTTTCTTCAAACCTTTGTTTTGGGTATATTTCCGACATAAATCACGTATTCATTGTCATCAATTGCAATATTTATTTTATATTTTATTTAATCATTATAACTATAATAGATCCCGTGCAATGCATGGTATTTACAGAGTCTATTTTGATATTATTTATAATTTATAATTGTAATTTGTAATTTTTTTACTTAACATTTATCATCATTGTAGCTTTATTTGAGAGGAATAAATAAAACAACAAAATAATAAAGATATTTAAGTAATGAAATTAAAGGTATATCTTAATGAAAATAATTTTTTTACACAAAAATAATAATTTTTTTATAATTATTTTTTAAATAATAACATGTTTTAGTTACGATTTATCTTTCAGAGCAAAATTTTAATCCCCAAAAATCCTAGAATTTAATCTTAAATAGTGAATTACATCAAAATATTAAAGTAAATATGAGGTTACATCAAAATAAGGGAAGTGTTTTGTACTGTGTTATTCTAACAGATTTCTCATAATTACATTTTGATTTGAGAAAAATATTTGAAAATATAAAACTAATCAAACAACTAATGATATCATTTTGATATTTTAATGAAAACAATTTTTTAGTATGAATCAAATTGTATTATTTTATAAATTTTTCAAATAAGTATAACTATTTTGTTTGTTATAAAGCTATTAATAACGATTTATAATTTTGTTTTAATTTGTACGGAGTACAAGGTTATAGTTTAATTAAAAGATTGTCGTTTATATCATTTTAATGAAAAGACTAATTTTAACTTAATGAAAATTTATAATTTAATGAAAAAGTTATATATCTTAATGAAAATATTATACCATGATGAGATAATTCATTATATTTTTTCCTTATTTAGTGTGTGCACTTTGGAGGGAAAACTAATTGATAGACTAATTCTTTTAGTATAAGGGGGATTGTATGATTCATTTTATGATTTCCTTGTCTTTCGCACATAAATAAATTCTAAATCCTATTTCGACCCAATTGAACGCCAATTACGTGTTCAACGACATAGTCTAATTAACATGCTAGGATTAAAACGTTGGATGTTGCATTTCATGCATATAATCGATAACATATCAAATACGAACGATTTCCCTAATCATTAGTAAAGGCTCTATCGAGGCGGGCGGGATTAGGTGTTCGATTAAAAAACTATCTAATACGTATCCTCACCCCTTACTCCAGATCTCCGTGAACATCATGTTGGAGTAAATGTCCTCAACAATAGTGCGATCACAAAATATAAATCTCGATAATAAGAATACCAAGGGATGATGAATATTATAGTCAACTGGTCAACATAAATCGGTAACGATTGGCTCAATTGAGTTTGACGTTACTGTCGTATGACGGTGGTGATCAGTTGATCCCTTGAGGTCACACCTAAAGGAAAATCCCCTAATCATGTACATTAATTAATTGTATAGTGATTCAAATTAATTAATCCCTTAAAGTGAACCAAGTTTAAATTGTAAGTGAGAAATATATCTTATTGTAATATGATTAAATAAGATTCATTTTAGTAATTTAATTTTTATATTACTAAGAATGCATTATGTTTATGAAACATTTGAGATAAGAAAAGTTGGTTGATCATAATTACAAATTGCTGTAGATTATATTAACTAAATAAGAGATGACCCATTTTATTTACATGTAATTATAAAATGTGACTTAAAATGTTAAGTCTAATTTATTTGTTATGAAATTGCATTTAAATTAGTTAAATGTACATTTATAAGCAATGATTACATGTCACATGTCACATGTCACATATGTGACAAATGACAAAATGCAAAAATAAAATGGACACCCATGTGATATGGGTGCACCGGTTTTAGAGGGGTTAGGGTAGAGGTTTAGGTATTATTAGTTGTTCTAATTAAGAATTAGATACAATAATTAAACCTAGACCTAGAGTATAAGCTATTGCATTGTTAAGAACAAAAGCAAAAGCAAACCCTTCCCCATGCTCTTGGTGGCCGATCCTCTTGCATGCATAAGAGGATTTGTTCCTCTTATTTTTAAATATAGATGTTAGACATAAAAACAAATATGTTTATCTCTCTTAAAAAAAAACATACATCTCTCACTAAGAAAATTTGAGAAGTTTTATTATAGACTTGAGTTCTAATTCTCACATAATATTACTAGTGTAGTAATAAGAGTTATTTGATATATTATTAAGGGCTACTACAATATATACTAGTGTAGTATTTTGTAGTGTAAAAGGGGTTTGTCTTGGTGCAACTTATTGGAGAGTTCTTATACTAAGAACTAGGAGTTCATCCCTAATATTGTAAGCTCAAGAACAAAGTAGGAAGGAGTCCTATTTTGTGCCCAAAATCCGTTCAAATCGATGTAAGGAAAAATGTTTCTTCTTATCTTTGTAATTTTATGTTATGCATGCATAAGATCCTAATAGTTTAAGGGTAAAATATTGTAAATATGATATTAGAAATGTCTAATATTGAGTTTAAGAAACTTATAAGTGATATCAGAGATTCGGTTGTTGCGTGCATAATCGATTTATAGTTTTTTTCGAGTTAATGTAACTTAAAGAAAACTAGTAATTTGTGTTTTATGAGATAAAATCACAAAGTCATTTTCATGTCAATATATTCTGGTCCTAATATGATTTTAGGTCATTTTGATGATTTATGGAAATTTATATTGCTCAAATATGATTTTTAGTGTTTTTATTACATTTTAATGAGTAAAATGATGTTTAAAATTCTAAAAATAGTTTGAATTATCTTCTGACCGTGAAATGTTTACACAATATCACACATACATTTTACTTACTGTATGTAAAATTTCGTGTGAAGTGGACTTGTTTCTCATGATTTATGATTTTTATATAATAAAATGAAATAAATAAAGGTCAAATGGTTAAAAATACTTCTGCTTTGAATATGACCATGATATTTTAGTATGTTGTCAGATGCATGTTTTCTTGTTAGAATGGAAAATTTGAGACTAATGTGATTTATCTAGCATGATTTATGAATTTTTAATGTAAAAATGGCATAAATAGTGACTTATTTAGCAAATATAGCTAAAATAAATTTCATGTTAAGAGAAAATTGTTCCTGGTTTTTTAAATGTCCCACATTTCAGATCTAATTTTGAAAATTTAATTTGATTAATTTTCACATGCTTTATGTATTTTATTTGATAAAACCGATAAAGCACAACCGATTTTTCTCAAAACCGATTCGAAATTTTTAACCATGATTTTTGATATTATGAGTGTCATGTAAATGTTCCAGAATGTACAAAAATTTAAAATTCAAAATTTGAAATTATTGTAATTAAATTTGGATTTATTTGATTAAAATATGATTGTCTAATTATGAGCAATTATACAACAACGAGTTGAATTATCGTCAAAAATGGAGTGGTGACTAATTTTTGAGTCCTAAACCAGTTGGGATAATTAACTTGGATTTAAATATGATTTAAGTATTGTTTTGTGATTTTAAGAAGTTATTATCATGCATTTCCGTAAAACCGGGTTATATATGATATAAACCGTATAATAGGGCGATTTGGCATTTAAAATGAGCATGTTTTATACATATTATAATGCTGCATATTTATTATGAATTTCATATTTTGGTTTATGTAATTTGGAATTATGTAATTTATTTCTTGTATGACCTTAGTTTTAATCGATATTGCCCAAAATGTAAGGAAATATTGATTCGATTGTAATTTAATGTAATCTCTTATCACTTTTATTGTATTATTTTATTTTACAAGTGTATAATAGGAAATTATTGTAATTTTATTATATATTTTGTAATCATTTGTATGACCGGAGTTTCCCAAAGACGGTGCCATTCGGAAAGGAGTTCCGAGAGAGAGACGGTGACCTTGGGAGGCGTGCTTATGAAGTTCAAGGGACCAACGGAGTTGGTTTCCGAATTTGTAATAGATTATATGATTTTCTATTCTAGGAAAGGCCATACTAGGAGTTTTATTTTTATGCTTGCATTTTATTTAATATGTTTGCATGCATTGCCAAATCGCCATAACATGACATGCATATTTTATCGAGTATTCGACCGTGTCAATTAAAATTATCGTTAATTCATCGATTTAGTTCACTTAAACGAGATAGATAATAAATTGACATGACCTCTCATGATAAATAATTGAGATCAAGCCTTACCAAATGTAGAACCCATGAATCCCAATTTCGCAAGGAAGTAGGCTCGGCTCACCGGGGTTGCTAAACTTGTTGCGTTGGGTAAGTAGGGTAATAAAGGTTATTATTTCGAAATTTGGATTGAGCTCAACGGAAGTATTCGAGACCGTAGCCGCATGTGTTCCGGGCTTAAGATAAATATTAAAGTAATATTATCGACCGAGAGTTCTAATGTAGAATCGATTAAAGAGTTAATCCACCGAATTATGTTAATGAGGGATGAATCGGCTCACCGTGCCCAAGTTTATATGAATTTGGATCTCGCAATCATTTATAATAGTTGGGTAGAGGTCACTATTTAAATGTTAAAACTTGTCTTGTTTACAAGTATTTAAAATGATAAATGTTGACATTTTCTTTATATCTTAAAAATTTGTAGTCACAATTGTTTATTCGCAATGGCAAATGCTAATTCATCCACCACCACCTATGCTCCAACTCTCACGAATGTCTCATGGCTTCGATCCTTCATGGATCGATGCAAATTAGAAAAGAATGGCGCTAATTTTACCGATTGGGATTTGCAACTCCGTTTGGCCGCGGAGGGTGACGACAAGCTTCGTTATCTTACCAAAGCCTCTCCCGAAACTCCTAATTAAAGGTCAACCGTCGGCGCTAGGCGAGCCTATGATGCTTACCATAAAGAGTCTGCTACAATCAAAATTGTTTTGATCTTATCAATGGAGGCCGATCTTCAACGGAGTGCCATAAGATGAGCACGGCCTATGAGATCTATGCCAAGCTTGTGACCATGTTTTTCACAAGCTCCTAGGATCATACAATATGAGACGGCTTCCGCATTATTTGACATGAACTTACAAGAGGGCAAAAAAGGTTAGCCCTCATGTACTCAAATTGATTGAGCATGTCGAGACTCTCAAAATACAAGGGGTTGACATTCCCGAACAACTAGTTATTAATTGAGTACTTCATTCCTTGGGGAAAATCAAGGCTTATGTGCAATTTAGGGTAAACTACAATATGCATAACATGAAAACCTCTCTTCATGAATTGCACAAGATGCTTGTGCAAACTAAGAGAGACATGGGGCTAAATGTTAGCACCTCCAAGGATGTACTCCATATTAATAATAGGAGTAAGAGGAAGTTCAAGAAAGGTGGTAGTAAAGGGTAGAAGCCCTCCACCTTCAAGGGAAAGGGTAAAGCTATTGAGAATAGCTCTCCCATGCCCAAGAAGGGTGCCTCCAATGAGGAAAAATGCCATTATTGTAATGGCGTAGGGCATTGGAAGAGGAATTGCTCTAAGTATCTTAGAGATCTTAAAATTGGAAAGATTGTTCCAGTAGGTAAATATTTATCCCTATCGTTTATGTTATGATCTCAACTTTGGTATATAGATACGAGTTATGATTCTTACCCTATTTAATTGCAATTAGGGCATACTAGCAAGGATAAAAGCAAGGACAAGCAAACCTAAGAAGGCTCTTCAAGGGAAGCTAAGGTAGCTACCCATGATTGAAGACCTATGGAAGCTTGGTCTCATTTTGAATTGTCTAAATTTTGGGATGTATTTTGAGACATTGTTTTTAGAACTTTTATAATCTCCTTGTTTGACATGGAAATTTGTTCAATTCCTTTTATCGACATTGGTTGTAATTGGATTTAGTGACTTGGTTTTCAACCCAAGTCACTCGGTTTGTTGAAACTTTTAGTTCTAAAAACATATCATCATACTCTACTTGCACTAATAACATAAATTGTATCGACTCAAATTGATCATATTAGTATTATGATGATTGGATCATTATAATAGAAGGCTAAGAATTCGATTCTCAATTTGAAAGATCAATTGCTAAGTCAAAATTAAGTTATTGAACTCAAAGTAGGGAATCTACCAAACCAATTGGCCACACCACTTATAAAGATTGTAACTGACATGAATATGAGTACACCTCTTTAGCTTATAGAACTAGTCTATCTCGAAGCTAAGATTCGATGTCTTTACAATGAAGTCTTTAGTAGATCACTTAAGGTCATGTTGTGATACTTCTACCTCCCTCACGAGTATGAGTACAAAATTGTTTGTGGCTCATAAGGCTATCTTTAAAGAAAATAGTTGTATTTTTCTAAAGATAGAGTGGGAGAAAATAAGCCACAACGAAAAACTAATTAGGAACTAGTGAGGAAACCAAAAGAAAATGTTCTTAGGTTAGACTCAATACTAGTGAGGAGACCAAAAGAAAGCATTCTTAGGTAAATCCTTAGACTAGTGATGAGACCAAAAGAAAATGTTCTTGAAATAATAAGATTATGATCTATGAAGTGGAAGTACCTAAAAATTTTAAAATTTGATTTTCCAACATAATAGACTTATGAAACTAAATGGAATATATGCAAAGAAAATGTTTTATTTGAAGTTGTCCAATTGTAGTTGCATGGATAGACATGTAGATGTCTTCAAAAGCCAAGTTAATGCGTAACTATGCTTAGATCCGAATCATCAGTGAAATACCTCATAGTTGGTGTGTACAAGATACACATCAAAACCATATGTCCAAATAGGGATTTGGAATAGGATGTGTACATGACAGAAGCCTATGGTATTTACCAGAAGGTTATGATTATCTTTTCTATTATGAGATATAAGAAGAGTTTCACTCGAATTGTCGAAAAGTCATGTATAGACATAAAATTCAGTGGGAGTTAAAGTCATGTATAGACATGAAGTTAAGTGGGAGTTTAAGTTATCATGTAAAGACATGAAGTTCAGTGGGAGAAATTTGTTTCCACGTGAATGACGTTTCACTCATTGAGAGTGACATATTCATATTACCTTTTTGAAAGGAGTGGTTGGATTTTAATGTTGGATGAAAGAGGGCAACATGTATACTAAAATCAAAATATATTGTGGAATAGAAGATTTTAGCTTGGCATTTAAAAGGTGTCTTATATTGATAAGATCTTTTATCTATTTCAACAAGTTAAAATAGGTTATTCATGGTGATAAAAGTGGGATCACTATGAAAGGGTCATTGTCATCCACTGAACCTAAGAGTTGTTGATCACAATAGACCAATCATGTATGCCATTACATACACGTACCTAAATAAATTGTATGCTAGGAGCATGACAAGCCCATAACAAATAAATCCACATGAGTGTCATTGGATAGCCTACAAGAACATCCATAGAGTTCTCAATGAGGACTAGGGATACATTCTTGTGTTTGGTAGAGAAAATTTGGATATGTGGTAAAGGTTACACAAACCCAAATTTCCAAACCTATAAGGATTTATCCGAATCCTAGGCGTACCTTTGTTATACAAGAAGCAAATAACTAAAAGGATGATTAAAGAGTCAATCATTATAAATTCTACAAATAGAGACCTAGTACATTATGATGAGGATAAGGTGGCTTACAAGGAGCTAATGGTAGATCCTTACACCTAAATATCTATCAGTTATCATGATAACGAGTGGGAGCATCTTTCAAGTTAAAGAGCCCAACACTAGATAGAGATCTAGACATGTACGTAGATGAATTCATGTTATTAGGAATAACGTTGGATGGAAGGAAAAAGCAATTCACAAGGTTGGAATAAATGAATATATGGTATATTCACTACCCAAGCCTTTATTGCATTTAAATAAAATCGTCATGAATTGTCATGAACGAAATAAACTTTGGGTTATATGATATGAAGAAATAACATTGTGTTGATTGTTCATATATGATAATCACATTTATCGTTTGAGTTTCTAAAACTCGTTTTGTGCTTGTTATATCCAAATGGGTTGTAGAGACAATTTTGAACCCCATTAAAGTGGACTGTAATTAACATAGCATTGGCCCCTAGATTGCTTATATGAGGTGACGTCTCCAAGTGACTAGAGTGTGATGCGATTGATGGCAAGTTCAAGTGCCATAGGGTCATAAGGGATGACCAGTCGATCACTTAGACAGACTGTAAGGGACAATCTATCGGGCAGTGACCGCTTATAGAGTTCTGGCAATTCTTGTAGCCTGGTCGTGGCAAGAGCTACTATAGTATTCTTTTTTAGTCAATTATTTGACTAAATATTGTTTGCCTAAGGTGGCACAGTTTCAGAGTGACTTTGATTTATGCTCTACGACCTTCGTAACTGGGGTCAAATGAGCATCTTTTGGGTCATGATGAGCTGTGGCTATTCGAAGGAAATAGTGCGATAGGATTTGTCCATCCCTTGTCAGGGTTGTTTTAAAATCTCAAGGCCACTCGAGAAGGAGTAAGCTGAAAATGCGTGGCCACGCTCGGAAGGTATCTATGGTAGATAATTCCAGTCAGACAGTTACTCTCCAGATCGAGGAAACCACTCTTGATATGATCAAATGCAAGTACGACCTGCAAGACACCTTGCATTGAGTGGGATATTATAATTGGACAAGAGAATTGGTGACGCACACTTGTCTTGGACAAGTGGGAGATTGTTGGAGTAAATGTCCTCAACAATAGTGCGATCACAAAATATAAATCTCGATAATAAGAATACAAAGGGATGATGAATAATATAGTCAACTGGTCAACATAAATCGGTAATGATTGGCTCAATTGAGTTTGACGTTACTGTCGTATGACGGTGGTGATCAGTTGATCCCTTGAGGTCACACCTAAAGGACAATCCCCTAATCATGTACATTAATTAATTGTATAGTGATACAGATTAATTAATCCCTTAAAGTGAACCAAGTTTAAATTGTAAGTGAGAAATATATCTTATTGTAATATGATTAAATAAGATTCATTTTAGTAATTTAATTTTTATATTACTAAGAATGCATTATGTTTATGAAACATTTGAGATAAGAAAAGTTGGTTGATCATAATTACAAATTGTTGTAGATTATATTAACTAAATAAGAGATGACCCATTTTATATACATGTAATTATAAAATGCGACTTAAAATGTTAAGTCTAATTTATTTGTTATGAAATTTCATTTAAATTAGTTAAATGAACATTTATAAGCAATGATTACATGTTACATGTCACATGTCACATATGTGACAAATGACAAAATGAAAAAATAAAATGGACACCCATGTTATATGGGTGCACCGGTTTTAGAAGGGTTAGGGTAGACTGTAGAGGTTTAGGTATTATTAGTTGTTCTAATTAAGAATTAGATACAATAATTAAACCTAGACCTAAAGTATAAGCTATTGCATTGTTAAGAACAAAAGCAAAAGCAAACCCTTCCCCATGCTCTTGGTGGCCGGTCCTCTTGCATGCATAAGAGGACTTGTTCCTCTTATTTTTAAATATAGATGTTAGACATAAAAACATATATGTTTATCTCTCTTAAAAAAAACATACATCTCTCACTAAGAAAACTTGAGAAGTTTTATTATAGACTTGAGTTCTAATTCTCACATAATATTACTAGTGTAGTAATAAGAGTTATTTGATATATTATTAAGGGCTACTACAATATATACTAGTGTAGTATTTTGTAGTGTAAAAGGGGTTTGTCTTGGTGCAACTTATTAGAGAGTTCTTATACTAAGAACTAGGAGTTCATCCCTAATATTTTAAGCTCAAGAACAAAGTAGGAAGGAGTCCTATTTTGTGCCCAAAATCCGTTCAAATCGATGTAAGGAAAAATGTTTCTTCTTATCTTTGTAATTTTATGTTATGCATGCATAAAGTTCTAATAGTTTAAGGGTAAACTATTGTAAATATGATATTAGAAATGTCTAATATTGAGTTTAAGAAACTTACACATCCGTGTCCATTGGCATCCACGAGAGTCATTCTAGATATAGAATGATAAGGGTAACGAGTTCTTAGTGTTCATGTCATTACTTTGTGTCTTGACATGACATAAAGTATTCGAACGGTTCCAATGTCCCATAAAAATTGGTGGCGACTCCACAAATGCGTTTCACTACGCATATCCCCCGTTTCCATCTCGTGGTCCCTCGCCAGGCCGTGTACCTCAGTTTGGCGACTCCGCTGGGGATTATACACTTACGTGTTATCCAGGGTGAAACTTTAACAAGGTTAAGGAATTGTTCATACGAGACAGTTATCGGTTTTCATTACTCGACCTTCTTAGGTCGTTTTATTCGGCCTTCCTAGGCCCAACCCAACCCATTCCGACCAATCGCCTGGTCCGGACGGTCCAAATTCTTATCTGGGCCTAAGGATGGATAATGATTGACTTCAACCATATCGCGATACATACTCATGTTAGTATCAAGAGCTTTCACTACTCGAGGAAATGGACTAGGAACCGACCTTACTCATGTTTGGCGCGGACCTCTGTACAGACCGTGGGTTTGATTGCTTGGTATGGCAACCCACCTTTTAAGCCAAAACCATTTTAAATGCACTCAGCATACCGTTATAATGCATGTATAAATGTGTATAACCCTTACATGATCACCATTTTGTAAATAAAGCCATGACGAACTCTTTCAAAATCCTTTTTTTTTAAAAAAACTATAAAGCATTTTCAAAGGTGGCTAATGCAGTGCAAAATGAGTCAAAAATATGTACAAGTGTCTAGTCAAAATCATTTCTCTACTTCGAGTCAACACTCCTACAACCACACTACGGTTGTCTAGGGCATTCATTTCCAAATTAGTCATTTTCTAAACTCACTTAAACACAGTGGCACACTCCCACTTCACAAGTCGAGTCTTTTTTAGTAAGTGTGCTAGAATGGTCGGTCGTGTTTAGATCCGTCGGCGGTCTCTTACCTCAGTTTCAAGATGCGTGGAACTAGTCAAACAAGCATCCATCAACCCGAGCAAAATGGTAATGATCAAGTCCTAACTGCGCTCATCCGTCTTCAAACAAGTCATGACCAAGCTTATGCTCGCCTAAATGCCATTGAGAGCAGAATTGTTGCCGTAGAAACTAGGCTGCCTCCTGCAGACATTCCTGACCCTAGTGTACACGATAACATTCCACAAATTTTAGGACAACCAAAAGTTAATACCCCACCAGTTCTTACTGGAGCGGAAAAGCGACTCCAATACTTGGAGGAACAACTAATGTACCTCAAGGGAGTTGACATCTATAGGGAGAATAATCGCAAATATGAAGCGGTAAATGCCCAACTGCCAACCAATTTCAACATGACTAACATCCCGAAATTCAAGGGGCATGAAAATCCTTTGAATCGTATATGTGCTTTCAAAGATTACATGTCTATCAAAGACATCAAACCCGAGATGTTTCTAAGGTATCTTTCCTTTATCATTCGACACCATTTCTAAGCAGTGGTTATATGCCCTAGAGCACAAGAAAATTGCAACATGGGATAATGCCACAATCGAGTTCGCCAAACAATACGCAAACAGTGCTAAAATCCAAATCAATATACGTACTCTAGAGGCTCTTACCCAAAATGAGAAAGAAGGTTTCACCAATTTGCTAAGTAGGTGGAGGAAGATTAGCACACAGCTTGCTGAACGTCCAGACGAAGCCACTCTTGTGGAAACGTTCGTGGACAACTTGAGACCTATTTATGCAAACCATCTTAGGTATCAAAACATAAAGTCTTTCAAAGATTTAACTGTGTTAGGAACCAAAATCGAAGACGACATTCGAAAAGGGCTCTTGTCCAAAACGATAGGTCGCGGATAACAAGGCACAACGAGTCGTTCTTACGGCCTAACCAACAAAACCGATGAAGTCAATCTTGTTGAACCATCCAAAAAGAACAACCCACAAAAGAAGTTCACAAGCATCGGTGATACATATTCCAATGCCTTGAAAAGGCTGACACAGCAAGGCAAACTCCAAACCATAGGACCTACAACTGACCCAGAAAAGAAAACCAGTCTCTGGGATGGGAACGCCTACTGTGAATATCACAAAGGTAAAGGGCACGATACAGAAAAATGATTCAAATTAAAGTACGCCCTTCAAGATATGATTGAAGAGGGTCGTTTACCCATACCTCCTCGGGCTAAGCCTAACAATACTCAGAATCCTCTTGGAGTTCTGATGATTGCAAATGAAGAATCCACCTTGGATTGTTCACATCTCATTTCCCCAATCGAAGATGAGATTCACATGTTAGAGAACCAGGAAAGATACTTCGCCATTTCTCATACCATCAATGACTTCATTGCATGGGCTAAGAGTGTGAGTAGGCAAGTTTTGGAAATTGAAACCACGGTAGCATCCCTATGTATTCCAGGCGCCACGGCCCAAGAAAGCATACCCCAAATTACAATTATATATCAAGAGTCTACAATGCAAGAGGTATTCACCACATGAGGTGATCTAGTCGAGCGAATAATCGCTTTGGAGACCGAAATCATTAGACTGAGAGAACTCAGTACCGTCAACTGGATATGGGCCGATGACGACGAGGATGAGTATCTTACAAAACCTAATTAAACCACAGAAGATACAGTCAGGACTAGCGAGGATCACGATATAGACTACCTTACTCGATCAGGGCGTCCTTATCAAGGTGTCTCTCAGAATGGCCCTCCCACTAATGGTCTAGTTACTAACACCAACGTTGTCACCCCAAATGATGGCGAAGATATATCTACTGACCATCTACTGAAACAACTGCAGAAGACAAAGGCTGATCTTTCAGTGTTGCAGTTAGTTGCGAGTTCATTTCCCCATCGCCAAGCTTTGCTACAAGTCTTGGCAAAACTAAAAGTAGCACATGACTCTACACCTGACGATGTAGTTAACTTGGTCCTCCAAGACTCAGTTAAGCTAAGTAACCTAGTTACTTTCTCAGACGAAGATCTACCACCTTTTGGTGGCAGTCACAATATCGCCCTGTACATCACAATAACATGCCTAAAGAAGAACATACCAATGGCTCTGGTAGATGATGGCTCCGCAGTCAATGTCATACCACTAAAAACAGCGCGTAAGTTAGGCATGGAAGAATCAGATTGGGCTCCTACCAACCAATGTGTTCGAGCAAATGATGGAACACGACATAAGGTGATATGGCTAGTCAACCTCACTATAGCCACTGGGCCAATTGAGCGAAAGGTCAACTTCCAAATTGTGGACATTGAGGCATCCTTTAACATACTCCTAGGAAGGCCTTGGATTCACGCTTCTAAATCGGTAACATCCATCCTACACCAGATTCCTCTACACGGTAAAGTAGTGACGCTCACTTCGTCACCTATCAAGGCCGTAATAGAGAAGATGTTCAACAAGCAAGAAATCACGAGTCCAGTATACGAGCTTAGAGGGTTTCAGAGCGTAACCCTCATAGAGAGTGAGTTGGCACCTCTATACTTCGACCCACATTCCAATTTAGTGGTCAACCACATACTCAAATCCTAGGGATACTTCCCAGGGATTCCATTAAACCCCACTTGGAAAACACCTTTGCACCCTCCAAGGAGGAGTATTCAGGAAAAATACTACTAGGATTGGGGTACAAGCCCACAAAGAAAGAAACTCTATAAATGCTAGCTCAAGTCCAAAATCGTAAGAGCAAAGGAATCCAGATCCAACCTTATCTCCCTACTCTAAACGGATATTTCTTTAGGGAGGGAAGCCAAGAATACTTTCATGGATTTCCCGAACCTTGGCACTAAAGAGGAATACATTTAGCTTGAATCGAGGTCTTCCACGATTGCTACTTTATGCCCTCAGAAACGATTCCTACCGTCAAAACTCGTCAAACACCTTGTTTAGACGAGCAAGCCATTAGTCTTCTGTTTGGAGAGGACCGATTCGTTAGAGCTACACAAGATGAGATCATTACCATGATACTTCAGGACGATCATTTCAACCCCACATCGTTGATAAACGACGCATGCTCAAGTGAGCCCAAACGATGGAGAAAATCAATTAAGTGGACTAACAACCAAGGGAAGCTCTTCAAGGTCACTACAGGAGAGGGAGATATGTTCAAAGGAGAACCATGAGACAATGAATTCGAGTCAGAGTCGAAATCGGAGTTGGGCTCAGAGTCGGAATCGGAGTCGGGCTCAGAGTCGGAGTCTAGTGAAGTTCATATAGAGTCTACTCATGTCGTCACCCCTCATTCCCTTATTTCTCCTAGCTTAGCATCTAGTAACAGCAGTTTAGGGAATGTCATAGCAGCCGTTCCTTTACTGCTACTGACTACTAAACAGATGGCCTCTTTGTTTCAGCTATTTTCAAATTTTAATATGAATAAATCAAATTCTGCTTACTCCTTGTGTTTTTCTGAATGCAATTCTGTTTATGATGACAATGAGGATAATCATGACCCAGACTCGATTGAATTACCTCCCCATATAATTAGGGAAATACTACAAGAGGGGGAAGGGTACCAGTTATAGAAGACACTGAACCCATCAACGTAGGGACCGAACTAGAACCCCGAGAATTTAGGATATGGTTAACTCTAAATCCGACTGAAAGAGCCAGTTTCGTATACCTCTTACACGAGTTCAAACACGTTTTCGCTTGGTCTTACAAAGACCTGCCAGGGATCGACAGGGATATTGCAGAGCACCGAATTCCATCAAGCCATGCTTCAAACCCGTAAAACAGAAGCTCCGTCGGATGAGGACTGAATGGACTCTTAAGATCATAGAAGAGGTCTATAAGCAATTCACAGCCAGGTTCATCAAAGTTTCCAAGTACTCTGGTTGGGTAGCTAACGTAGTTCCCGTACCCAAAAAGGATGGGCGAATCCGAGTTTATGTTGATTTTAGAGACTTGAAAAAAGCGAGTCCCAAGGACGACTCTCCTCTACCACATATCGACATATTGGTAGATAACACAGCAGATCACGCATTGTTGTCCTTCATGGATGGGTATGCCGAGTATAATCAGATCAAAATGGCCGAAGAAGATATGGATAAGACAACTTTCGTCACCCAATAGGGCACGTATTGCTACACAGTTATGCATGTTGGGCTAATTAATGTCGGAGTTACATATTAACCACTAGTAGAAAAAACCCCTACGATGGCGGTCCTAAATGACCTTTCGTGGCGGTTTTCGATGGTTTTGGGTCCGTCGTATATCACGGCGTCGTATATACTTTGCGGCGGTTGTACAACCGCCACCATAGCTCACCTACAGTGGCAGTTGTGGAACAAAACCGCCAATATAGACTCATATAAAACGACGGTTATTAGACAAGAACCGCCATTAAACTCCACTATAGTGGCGGTTATTGTTTAAAAACCGCCACCGTAAGTAAATTAATAATATCTTTACGCCACTACATAGTCTCTATAACGACGGTTGTTGTTAAAGAACCGCCACTAAATGTAATTATAATGTCGATTGTTGGTATAGAATCGCCACTAAAGGTGATTATAACGTCGGTTGTTTAATGAAGAACCGCCATTAAAGAAGAAATTATTTCGAATGTAGAGCAAAATATTTAATCTTTTGACGTCGGTTCTAAAGGAACCGTCGTAATTATTTTATATTTTTTTTTAAATACAAATTTTCTACAGAAATTTCAGTACCACCTCCCCATAAATATTTAAACTCCAAATATATATGATCAAAATGAGACCTGTCAATAGAAATGTAACGACATTTATAGTATTCCTAACAATACAAGTCGAGGAAAATTACATTACTATTATCAAAGATACATCCACGAATTTCTAACTTCGAAATACACGCCTTACTTGATAAACTTATTTACAAGTTCTCTAAAACATTTGGTAGACCACTCCTCTTTGATCTCATAAATATCGCCATTTGACATGGTTGATTCCGCCATACGCTATAGGTAACAAATAGAACAATTAGTAAGAATACAAATCTACAACTCGATAAAGAAACCATACCAAGAACAAAAATATGAAATACCTTCTAAAAATCTTCTTCTCTGAGCAACAATGGTTAACTCCTCGTTCACATGTACAACAAGCCGACAACGAACAAATTCTTGCGATTATTAACATGATCATTAACATGGTGGGGTGTCGTAGAGGGTAACGAGCCAAAGAGTATAGTGTGAGCTTATTTACTCTTAAAACTTACTAAAATGGGGAAACATATAGTAGAACATATAAATTCAGGGGAAGGCAAGCCATTTTGTGTCTTAAACAGTGACCATAAACCATGATGTTTAGCCGCCCATTTATTTCTTACATCACAAATTCACAATAACACAATCGGTAAGTTTCAATATTGCATCTCATTCATCTCTTTCAAAGTTGGGATCAAATTTAACTCTTATCAATTTACAATCGTACTGACTAGTAGCGCTCAACCAAGAATGTGAGTAAATCAAATCTTTTTCCAATTCAGTGACAAAAACGAGGGATATAGGACTTAGCAAATTCTTTTTCCAACAGGTAGAAGAGAATATATGCTCTTCTCTACATTGCTCCCGGCCGGGTCCTGTTCAGGTTCATCATCATAGACTCATATTCCCTATATCATCTTCTTTTCTTTACTACATGTAGGAATATGTATTTGAAAATCCAAGAAACTAAAGTTAGTAGTATAACGTCTCAAGCTAGTACACTAGATTTATAACATCAAGTAAGTACATTACAGCGGAAAAAGGCAAGAGGCTCCAGTTACTTATTAAATGGAGATTTAGTTTAGCACTAGAACAGACTTTCCCCCTCACTTTAAGACTCGACACAGTGTATTCCAAAATAGGGTACGACAGCGATATAGAAAGAAGCTTACCTTCGATACAAGATTTGAGAAATTCAGTCACTTCAGTACTATTTGAATTATCGTGCCAAACTGCCAATAGCATCATTCAGGCAATCCGAAAGCGTATCAGTATCGACATGCTCAGCCTAATAAATAATGTAACCCCAATTAAGCTATAAAAACAACCACAATACACCAAACAACTAACACGGTACATAAATTAAAGGAAAACGGCACAAATATCTCGGAATTAGCATTACACTACATAATTTCTCCAACAATTAGCTTTAAACCATAACTTTAGGAAGCTTCTCCTATCATTCTATATTCTTTTCTACAATATCTAAGAAATCACTCGAGTCTCCTTCGCGGATAAGATTTCCACAAAATGCACAAAAATAATCAATACGCTGACAGGCTATCTAACTACTAAAAAACAGGAAAAATAAATCATAATTCAATCAGACGCAATGAATTTGCTCCTGCAAATTAGACACAATCCAATTGATTGTGGGATGCCAATGCTAATCGCATAATTTACACATACTTCAATTATGCTAATCACATAATTTACACATACTGCAACTCAGTATACTAAAAATTGGGAGATATAAATGGTATATTCCTATCTCATACATCAATTATTATTCTATCATTCAAACAATAACACCAACAGTCTAATATAATTAATGGAGAAACAATAAGATATACCTTACTCGATCGATCTGTGAAGGATAACGGGCGTGAGGGAGTCAGATGAAGCCGTGAGAGTCTCAGGATAGCGGGAGAAGTTGCAGCGTTGGTGGCCGGCCTGGTGTGAAGAGGAGGGCGACGATGGCACAAGGAATAGAAATTGGGGTTGTTAATGGGGAGCAAGGGTTTTGCGTGGATCTCTGTCAAAATTAGGGGAAGAAGGCAAATGAAGGGACACTTTTGCTATTTAAGTAATTGTCGTGTAAGTATAGGACTTTTGTGACATCAGTTATAAAAATATGCAATGCAAATATATTAACATCGCTTCTCCAATAACTGATGCTAACAAGTTAGGTTAAAAAAAAATATATACATCAGCGCTTGTTATTTCATTTTTACTTTTAAAGTCGATTGTGATTAAAAACCGACACAAACACAAATAATGGCGGTTTTTTAAGCCAAAAAATTGCCACTTACTATTAATTTTTAGCGTCAATTTTAACGTCGTTTGTTCATATAACCGCCATAGTTGACTTATGGTGGCGTTTTCTATTTGGAACCGCCATAAAAAGTTTCAATAATCACGTCGGTTCTTACTTAAACCGCCACAATAGACCACCTACATACATAAAAATTGTGTTCCCGCCGATTTATTGGGCTTTTCACGTCGTTTCTATTAGAACCGCCACTATAACTGCGTCGTGATAGAGGTTTTTTCTACTAGTGAACGCACCGCAGCCACCTTACTACACGACATGATGCATAAAGAGGTAGAGGTGTATGTAGATGACATGATTGTCAAATCCAAAGACAGGAAGGGAGAACATCAACAACCTTCGTAAATTCTTCCTCAGATTGCGCAAGTACAACACGAGACTCAATCCTCAGAAGCGTGCATTTGGAGTAACATCAGGCAAACTTCTGGGATATATCGTCAGCCAAAGGGGAATAAAGATCGATCCATCCAAGATCGAAGCCTTAATCGAAATGCCACAGCCCCAAACAGAAAAGAGGTTAGAGGATTCCTGGGCAAATTACAGTATGTGAGTCAGTTCATATCAAAGCTCACTATGATCTGCCAACCTATTTTCAAGAAGCTTAAGAAAACAGATCCTACCATGTGGGATGATGACTGTAAAAAAGCATTCGACAAAATTAAGGAGATATTGGCTAAACAACCAGTGTTAGTGCCTCCTCAAAGAGATCAACCTCTTGGTTTATATCTCACAGTCAGAGAAACGGCTATGGGGGCTATGCTCACACAGATCGTCGGAAAAGAAGAAATAGTTATCTACTACCTCAGTAAGAAGTTCTTAGAATATGAGTGTAAATATACACCTCTCGAAATGACGTGCCTCGCTCTTGTGTGGGAAACAAAGAAGCTACTCCACTACATGCTTAGCTACTCCGTCAAGGTGTACTCCAAAATGGACCTTGTCAAATACCTTTTCAAGAAACCCATCCTCAACGGACGTTTGCCAAGATGGACCTTAATGCTCTCGGAGTTCGACCTCAAATATGTACCTCTAAAAGTCATAAAAGGACGCGCCGTTGCTGAGTTTTTCGCAGACAACTCTATCAACGATGCCCAAATAATAGACATGTGGTCATTTCAAGACGAGGACATCCTACAGACTTGTATGGACTCCTGGGACCTTTATTTCGATGGCGCATATAACTTAAGAGGATTTGGAGTAGAAATATTGCTCATTTCTCCTGAAGGCGAGCATACACCACTATCTGTCAAACTCAACTTTGAGGTGACAAATAACGCGGCAGAATACGAAGCTTGCCTCATTGGTCTACATGCAGCAGTCAGTTTAGGCATTAAAAATCTTCGGGTTCATGGAGACTCCTCTTTGATCATCAACCAAGTTACAGGACCATGGAAGATTTGGAGTGAAAGTCTAGCACCCTATCAGGCTAGGATAGATCAAGTCGCCCAATTCTTTGATCAAGTCACTTATCTACACCTAGCTCGGGAAGAAAATCAGTTTGCAGACGCTCTTGCAAAACTTGCAGCCTTGATCAACATGCCAGACAACATGATCGAAATGCCTTTATGCATCGAACGCCGATCAGAACCAGCCTATATTCACTAACCTACAGATGAAGAAGAAAGCCTGGAGGAACCCTGGTTCCAAGCCATTCTAAACTTCAAACTCAACGGCACTTACCCACCGGATATAGATAAGAGGAGATAACGCAGCATACGCCTATTAGCCTCTCAATACCTCCTCATGCACGAAGAACTGTACAAAAGAACGCCTCTTGGTGTCATCTTGCGTTGCCTTGATCATTCACTGGCACAAAAAGTGATGGAAGAAGTTCACGATGGAGAATGCGGCCCCCACATGAGTGGACCCATGATGGCAAAGAAGATCACGCGTCTAGGATACTACTGGACAACATTTGAGTCAGATTGTATTAACTACGTCAGATAGTGCCATAATTGCCAAATCTTCGGGAATGTACAACATGTTCCTCCTTCACTGCTTTACACCATGACATCTCCTAGGCCATTTTCTGCATGAGGAATCGACATTATCAGAAAGATCAACCCAGCCAAAACAGAAGTTCACTGTTTCATTTTGGTAGCTATCGACTACTTCGCCAGATGGGTCGAGGCAGCATCCTACACTAGTCTCACCGCTAAAAATGTGGCAAAGTTCATACAAACCAACATCATCCGTCAATATGGTTTCCCACATGAAATCATCAGTGATAATGGATCACATTTCCAGGCTGAAAATAAGAAAGTGCTAGCCAAATACAGAATCAAGCATCACCATTCCTCGACTTACAGACCTTAGACTAATGGCGCATTAGAAGCAGCTAATAAGAATGTCGTCACATGTGACACCCTCAAATTTGCGGAAAGATAAACAAGTAATTTAAATAAATAAAAGATGAGAATACGTTTCTAATAGGTTCACTTTAGTGAAAATCGGTAAATTTTAAAACCGGAACCTATCATTAAATATATTCATCATAACGAA